>JAECUM010094745.1:0-38640 GCA_016617855.1 Megalonaias nervosa | reverse complement strand
CTCTAAGCGCTTTACAACATTTGACAATACTTAGAAAACATATATAATGATATGATTACAAAAACAAAAACAAACGCCACGAAAGTAGAAAACAGAAATCATGCTGTAAATATTTAAGGCAAGGAAACATTCTTAGGTCTTTAAGTCTGTTCCTGCAGTTGAAATAGGTGAGTTTTAAGAGCGCTCTTGAATGAGATCACTGTGTGTTTGTGTCTAAGTTCAGTGGGCAATTCGTTCCACGTTGCTGGGCCCTGGTATGCAAAAGAACGTTGTCCATATGAATTCATTTTTCATAGTGGGAATAATGAGAACACGAGTGTGAGATAGGCATGTTGGACTGGAGCCCGTCAGTGAAACGTTGCACAGAGAACAAATTTTGTGTTTAATTCTGGATCGAATGGATAGCCAGTGTAGGGTACAGAGCAGCGGGGAGGTGTGCTCTGATCGTGGTACTCTAAGAATTAAACGAGAAGCTGTGTTTTGAACTTTTGAAGTTTCTGGAGTAGATATTGAGACGAACCAGACAGAATTGAGTTACAATAGTCCAGTCTTGAAAGTACTAAGGAACACACAAGTGTTTTAGTGGCATCAGCTGATACTTGCGACTGGAGCTGATGCGTCTCAGCTCAAGATATGCAGCCTTGCATATGTTAATGACATAGTGGTGCAATGAGAGAGTACTGTCAAGAGTAACACCTAGGTTTCGTACTGAGTGTGTGAATTTAATGTTGGTGTTGCTGATATTTATTGTCTGAGGTAAAGGATGTGAATGAGAAAGACTTTATGTTGTAATCAGAATGGCTTCAGTTTTATCATCATTCATCTGCTGCTTGTTACATGTCATCGTTGATTTCACATAGGAAATGCACCTCTCTACACCTTGGATGGTATCTTCAACGTCAGTTGGGTGACTAGATTTGTATATTTGGGTGTCATCAGCATACAATTGGTGCGACACTGGATGATGATCTATGACAGTTGAGAGTGGCTGAGTGTATAGAATGAAGAGAACAGGTCCAAGAACAGACCCCTGTGGAACACCACAACATAGATAAACTGGGCTGGAGTGTTTTCCATTTGCGGACACAATTTGTGTCCTGTTGACCAAGTAGGACTTGAACCATAGTAAGGCTGTATCGTGAATGCCAAATACATGCTGGAGACGGTGAAGTAATATATCATGGTCTATTGTGTAAAATGCTGCAGACAAGTCAAGGAGAGTGAGGACTGTAATCTGTCCGCTATCCAAAGCAGAGAGAAGGTCAATAGCTACTTTCAGAAGAGTAGTTTCAGTACTGTGGCAAGGGCGATATGCAGTCTGTACATTGCTAAAAAGACTGTTTGAATTCAGATGAGATACAAGTTGGGATAGAACAACTTTTTCTAAGTTTTTTGACATGAATGGGAGATTAGAAACTGGGCGGTAGTTCTTTAAATCGTTATGGTCGAGTGTTGGTTTCTTCAGCAGAGGCTTTAAAATGGCAGTTTTGAAAAATGATGGGAATCCCCGGATGAGAGAGAGGTATTAATAACATCAGTTAGTGAAGGCAATATTAGATCTAAGCACTCAAGCAGCAGTGATGTCGGAACTGGATCAAGTTCACATGACTCTGGTGCACTACACACTTGTACTCTGTTACTCATTTCAAGACCGCTACAGTCGTTGATCTCCAGATATCAGAGGACAGGACACAGAGAAGACTAATACGTTAGTAAACTTCAGAAAGGATTAATAGTCACTCTGGACTTTGAGATCTCCAATATCAAACTGATATTCATGCAGAAAGATCAGCATCATGACTTCAGAGGGATACCTATCTATCACAAACGCTGAGAGCAGCATGCTTCTTGAAACCATAAACGTAATGAATTCAGCCTTATAATAAAACACAGAAAGATAAACCTACGTAATAGCGAAACAACCTAAAGAACGTCACCTATTTGCTATAACTGTAGGCAGTTATTGGAGAGAGGAGTCTTCGTCGAGCATCGCCACGAGCGTCGATTATCTGCTGTAACAATAATAATAATAATAATAATAATAATAATAAGGACTTTGTATAGCGCCTAATCATTAGAAGCTCTAAGCGCTTTACAACATTTGACAACACTTAAAAAACATATATAATGATATGATTACAAAAATAAAAACAAACACCACGAAATTAGAAACAGAAAACATGCTGTAAATATTTAAGGTAAGGATGCATTATTAGGTCTTTAAGTCTGTTCTTGCAGTTGAAATAGGTGAGTTTTAAAAGCGCTCTTGAATGAGATCACTGTGTCTTTGTGTCTAAGTGCAGTGGGCAATTCGTTCCACGTTGCTGGGCCCTGGTATGCAAAAGAGCGTTGTCCATATGATTTCATCTTCATAATGGAATAATGAGAATATGAGTGTCAGAAGAGGAGCATAAGTATCTTGCAGGTGTGTACACATGGGTGAGGTCAGATAGGTATGTTGGACTGGAGCCCGTCAGTGAAACGTTGCACAGAGAACAAATTTTGTGTTTAATTCTGGATCGAATGGATAGCCAGTGTAGGGTACAGAGCAGGGAGAGGAGTGCTCTGATCGTAGTACTCTATGGATGATCCGATAAACTGTGTTTTGAACTTTTTGAAATTTCTGGAGTAGACGTTGAGACGAACCAGACAGAATTGAGTTACAATAGTCCAGTCTTGAAAGTACTAAGGAACACACAAGTGTTTTAGTGGCATCAACTGAAAGATACTTGCTAATGGAGCTGATGCGTCTCAGCTCAAGATATGCAGCCTTGCATATGTTCATGACATGTTGGTGCAATGAAAGAGTACTGTGGAGAGTAACACCTAGGTCTCGTAAGGACTGTGTGCATTTAATGTTGATGTTGCTGATATTTATTGTTTGAGGTAAAGGATGTGAATGAGAAAGTCTTTGTGTTGTAATCAGAATGACTTCAGTTTTATCATCATTCATCTGCAGTTTGGTACATGTCATCCATCATTTCACATCGGAAATGCACCTCTCTACGCCTTGGATTGCAGCTTCAACTTCAGTTGGGTGGCTAGATTTGTATATTTGGGTGTCATCAGCATACAATTGGTGCGACACTGGATGATGATCTATGACACTTGAGAGTGGCTGAGTGCATAGAATGAAGAGAACAGGTCCAAGAACAGACCCCTGTGGAGTACCACAACATAGATTTTATATATATATAAGTATGAATACAAGTGGCTCATGATACGTTTTTCATTTCCTTGTAACAAAACCTGCGTGAAGGAATTCTGTGGATGTCACATGCAAAGCGTTCGGCGCGGAAGCCCAGGACCAAAACCGTGCTTGAAATGTGTTTATTGGGGTCAGAGGAAAAATGCAGTTGTGTGTGCAATGTGTTGGCAAAAAATACAGAGAGCTAAAACGATATTATGATAAAAATAATAACGCCTATGGCGTCGGTAATGAATCTCCCATCAAAAGCGCTGAAGGCTATCTAGCCAGATTTTCACCTGAACAATACAATAATAATTTAGGCAAATAATATTATTATATAAATGAAGGAAAATTAATTTGTAATACATCCTATAATTAAAAATTAAGAGGCATCTCGAGATAGTGTAATCGGGAACTGTCGAGTAAAACACCAGTCGGTGTTGTTGATAATGCTTCTTATCTCAGATTGAACGCTGGGGGAAAAATTATTACTCATATAAATTCATCTACGAATGTTTTTATGGAATAATCTAATATTGATTTGTGATCTATCACATCAATGGCAGAAAATTTGATAATTCTTTATGCAATTGACGAGCGATTATACAGAATCAAAATTGCAAGTTTGGTTGTACTGGTAAGCACGATAAACAAGCAAAGGTTGTTAAATCCATGAACGGGTAGACAGGCGAAGAAATAATATTTCAATCAATGAATGCAGCTGGAAAAGATTTTGATATTTGCATGCCTTCAGTACAACGTGTCGCGGATAAAATATACAAATCAGCGTATTCGAAATTTAACCAAAAAAAACATTCAGTATCTCCCTACTTTATTAGGTTATGAAGGGAGATAACTCTGTCAAGCAAACGATTTATCGGCTAGAGTTTTTAAGCAGTTGCCCCGCTTATAACTGCATAATATTATATTGCTGCCGTGGACATTTTTTTTACTTTTTCTCTACTGTGCGCCAATCCGAGTAAGTTATTTTTAGTTCTTACAGGTAAGACAGGTAAGAATTTGTACGGACCTACATGTACTTTAACTACCGAATGACATGCTGCAGAAATATATGTTCGATTATTAAATGCAGATATTTTATACGATGAGTGTTTGAAATATTGAAATAAATCCACACTCCAGTTTACAATAATTGTGATTTTATTCAGTATAACTGATCACATATGCAGGTTGCCTTCTTATCCAGTATAGATAACCTCAGCAAGTCCAGGTAAGTTATTTTTAGATCTTCCAGGTGAACAGGTATAAAGACCTGCATGTATTTTAACTCCCGCATGACATCAGGCAGAAATGTATACAATGAAAATTTTATTATTCTGATTCTGATTCAGAAAATATTTAAGCCAATATTTATTATATCATGAATTCCGAAAATATTCATGTAATTATTTCTGAGATTTAATAGTTAAATGACGAGGATATAAAATTATCTGAACAGTTGGACCCTGATAAAATTATAACAATTTTGAAGCGCTAAGGGAACGGAACTATGATGGAAGATATACACTATCAGCCGAAGACAGATTCATCAAGTTACTTCAACAGGCCTTGAGACAGTCTCTACGTTAGATCGATGATGAGGATATTCAAAAATTTGTTTCACTCGCAAGCGCGATTGAAGAAGTCAGATCAAAGTGATCACGCGAATACACAACTAAAAAGATTATGAGTTCATGTGTGCGACAGCTGAAGAAATTTATGTCGGATCGTGAAACGATCCATTGTAAACTGAGTGACAAGGTCGCTACTGACGATGTCACTGAGCGTGAGAGCGCTGATGTCACCAGTGACTGTGGTAGCGAATAGTTATATACTTAAATTTACCTGTGTATTTGTAATAGCTCCGGTAGTCGTGGGGCTAAGGCGTTCGCGTACGGATTCACTAGTGGAAACTCTCCACATATGCGAGTCTCGAAAAATACGATAGACATATTGTCTTGCATTCAGCGACAGATGCTATTATAATTGGGGAGCACCTGCTGGCAGTTGATGACGAGATACACTTGTGTACGGGTGGTTGTAAGATTGAAAAAAAAAATAATTCCAGGTGTAACTCGCCTGGTGCACGCGAACCTCAAAACACCTGGGGTTCGCTTAGGGGGTGTTTGTATTAGCGATCCAATAATTGCTATGAGATAGAAAATTACAATGAGAAAGAAAAGTATAACAATTACCCAACAAGATATATATTCGACGTCATTCAACTTGCTCATCAGGTACTCTCTTTTGCTATTTTTTATTTATTTATTTTTATTCTGATTATAATATATTTACGCCGAATCAGATTTATTCTGATAATATTTATTTTTATTCTGATTATAACGTACAGAAACAGATTATAATATTTATTCAGATTCAGATAATAATATTTATTTTGATTCTGATAATAATATTTATTTTGATTCTGATTCAGATTCTGATAATAATATAATATTTATTCTGGCACAGGTTCAGATTATAATATTTAATTTATTCCAATTCTGATTCAGATTATAATATTTATTATTGAGATTCAGGTAATATTTATTTTTAGCTTTATTTTTTATTCTGATTCTGATTCATGAACATACTATTTTATAATTTTTATTCTGATTCATGATTATAATATTTATTCAGATTCAGATTATATTCTGATTCAGATTATGATATTTATTCTGACACAGATTCAGAATCTGATAATGATATAATATTTATTCTGACACAGATTCAGGCTATAATATTCGTTTTATTCCGATTCTGATTCAGATTATAATATTTATTCCGATTATATTTATATTTATTTTATATTCTGATTCAGATTCAGATTATAATATTTTTTTATTCTGATTCTGATTCATGATTATAATATTTATTCTGATTCAGATTGAGATTATAATATTTATTCTGATTCACGATTATAATATTTATTCAGATAAAGATTATATTTATTTTTTATTTTTATTTTTAATCTGATTCAGATTCAGATTCTAATATTTATTTTATTCCGATTCTGATTTAGATTATAATATTTATTCTGATTCAGATTCAGATTCTGATTATAATATTTATTCAGATTCAGTTCGGATAATGATATTTATTCAGATTCAGATTATAATATTTATTCTGATTCAGATTTCTTTTTTTTCTTCCATTAATTCAGAATTTTTTACTTTATCGATTACATCATCGATAATCTTACTACGAAGTTTGTTTAGACAATAATAACACACCATCAATTGTTGTGCTTGGGTTAGTTTTTCTATCTCGGCGATTATTCCCAATGATTGTATCATCGATTATATTTATTCATGTAACTTAATTTGAGAAGAGATCAGTCACGATCTCACATACAAACCTATTACCAGAACTTCCTGACGTAGGTCCAGTAAGTGTCCGGCCTGGTCAGTAAGTCTAAAATGTATCCGTGACACCAGCGGATTATGACATCGCAGATAAACCGGACTAACTGGCACTGACACAATTAAAAGCCCAGGAGGTATTTCGGGTGTAAATGATTATAAAAATTATTGTTGTTGTGCTTGTCTGGATTTTTCAGCATGTACTTGATAACTTCCATCAATAGCATCACACACCAAATTAACTGCGATCGTCGACGTGATGTTTACAATGCCTGGTGATTCATGATGACCGCCGCCGTATGGATCATTGTCATGTCTGAAAACATTCGCCGGTGGAGATATTTTTCTCCATGGGAAAGTATTTATCGACGATTTCGCCGACGGTTCTCTCTAGTTCTCGGCGTTGAATTTCGGAATTACAAATGTTGGAAATTGTTTTTCTGTTATCGAAAAATGATCGAGAAATAATTGTTTAAGGTTTACTAGTAATACTTTGTAAAGGGGTGGAGGATCAGCACTTTGGTCAATTACTGCATCGATGACGATTTTGTTTAAATATTCAAGATCTGATGCAACTTGGTTTAGACGTTGTATAGTTTCAATGATCTGCTGTTTTACATCATCTGTGTAATAATGTGCTATACTCGAAAACATATTTCGCAGATCATCACTTTTTCGTTCATGTTCGAATTTAACTCTGTCGGAAAGAAAATTATAAATATCATCGTTGAAGACTCAATGTTTATCGCTGCTGTCAAGTATAAAATTAGGATATCGAATTTAGGAAGTTTTTCACCGGACGACGACATAAAAGTTCGTATTAAACTCCTATCCTCATTTCGAAACCATGGATAATATCTTCGTTATTCTGGATACTTTAAAAATATTTGTTTGTCTGTGACTAAATCAGCTTTGATCAGTTCTGGAGGTCCCTGATAAATCGGTGGAACTTCTGGGCATCCTAATTCAGTTCTAATTGATGATTGATATATATCTACGGTGTAGTCGGGAGTTGATATTTCGATGGCGGCTGATTGTCACGGAATTGTGTGAATCTCTATTTATTTAATACATGTACTCGGGTTTCATTTTTGTGTGTGCAACGATACCCGAGTGTGATTTATGTATCGTGTACATTATTTCGAAATAGTGAGTTCGGTGTATCCCTGCCGCACGTGCGAAGTGCTCTTGATGGGAAAAAACCGATTTACATCTAGCAGACTACATCCCATGTGTATAAATACCTCACAGTACTGTGATATCTTCACATTACGGAAAGTCTTGTCAGTAAGCAGTCTACTTAGGGACTTGCATGTCTTCAGCTGTAGAGGTATGTAATTTATACATTCCTTATGTATATTATTTCTTTTGTATATTGTAAGTTATAGCTATTTTTGGTATTACCACGTTCATTTTTGTATGTTTTCAAATTTAGGTTTGGTTTGCGTAGTATAACGCAAATAGTTTTCTATTCTTGTTGTGACTTAGCAAGAGATCTTATATTAGCAATATAAAGTCGCATTTTATTAAGAAACGTTCAATACCATAGGAATCTCATCGGACACGGGTTCACTTTCGAACCTGTTTATTGTTCTGTAATATTGTTCCGATAATGTAATTTACATAACTTACCGTATATAACGTCATTACGTTTTATCTTATATGTCTGTGTCATGAATAGTACACGGTATTAGTTGTATTTTCAGCTGACCAGGGTGACCAGAGTGAACATAGCAGCTGTAGAGCTGACTAGAGTGAATAGAGTAACTAGAGTGTAGAGCTGACCAGGGTGATCAGAGATATCGTGGTCGACGTGGTACCACCTACAGAGCTAACCACAGAAGGAATTGAAAGGTGGTCAGTGACTACCTGTAATGAGACTTACTTGATTGACCAGTGTGACTGGTATCCAAGTGTAATTTTGACGAGTGTTTTTTTTTGTGTTACTCCATGTATGTAATCTTTTAGCCGTGGGCCAATTTTGGGGTTTTGTTATTCTCATTGTTTTTGGGGGTGTATAAGATATTTTTGTATAATATCTCTCCAATAAATTTACCACATTTTACTATTTCAGTAAAAGAATCTCATTTTTCACTAGTTGAGTGAATCCATAATATTTTGTACTATTGAGTAAAACACCTATTATTTTCATGTGTGGAATTGCTGTGATTTGTTCACCTTGTCCTTGTGCTATGTAAAAGTCATTCATTTGTATTTATATTTGCTGCATTTGTAGGTTTCGTGCGTATTATGTTAATTTGTCCAATATTTTGACCCATACACGCACTTATCAATCCTATTTATTTTCTTATTTAAATCACACATCAATAAATTTGTGCATTTTTATCACCATCAACTGTGTTCTAAGTCCGAAATCCCAACTCGGTTATCTTGTTACACTGATAATGTTGGTTCATGAACCGTAATAGCGATTTTAGATTCTCGTCCTGTTATAGATTTAATTCTGCATTGCAATTTATCACTGATCTGTTCGATTTGAGAACTGCCCGTAGGAATTCCTACAACTTGCCAATCAGGAGCTCCATCAGATTTTTTTTATAAGAAAACACTAATGAGTTATTTGCGTGTAACCCGCCAAATGAATTTGATCTAATCTTTAGCCAGCTGTGATATACTCGTAATTGTGCTGATGCTATTCCGTTGGCTGGAATTGCCGTTGGAAAGATAATATCGAACTCAGGATTAGATGAACTCGTTGATGTCATCGTAGTTGTTGGTGGTTTTGTATTAGCGACGATTTGTTGGAGGAGTTCTTGCTGCGTAGTCATTTATGACATTATTATTATTATTATTATTATTATTATTATTATTATTATTATTATTATTATTATTTACTTGATTTTAAATAAGGATTTAAACTAAATTGACTTTGTCGCAGTTTCCGACACACCTCCGGTGTCGTGGTAAACCTTAACCATTTCTGCGAATTCTTGTTCTGATATTGTTCCATCGTTGAGTCCTGATGATATCAGCGATGAAAATTTGGCGTGTGCGTGTGTTGCCGCCGATAGCAACATTTGATATTCATGTAATTTGTCATCCGCACACGTTGATATTTTTTTGCAATTATATTAAGAATACCAGCAATACCAGTTATAACTGCAACGGAAATTCCCAACTCGGGTAGCGCCGCTGGTGCTATTAGATATTACGCTGATAATGATCCGATTATAGTTGCTGTTCCAGCGACTACGGCAGATGCAGAATAAACAATTATATTAGTGATGATGATACGTCTACGGTATTTTTTTATTTTTATTGTATACTCGTCAATGATGTTTTTCAGTTGGGTCTGTAATAAACAAACTTGCTCGTATATGAATTTGTTTACAATATTCAGATCTGACGTCGGTGAAATCATATACTCTGAAGTATTAAGAAATCAATTGAGGTGTTTCAGCGACAAATTCGAGACACCACCAGTACGACGCTGCGGTTAATTTTTTATCAGATGGTTCCAGTATAAACATTTCTTCGACCGCTTGATTTAACACAATAAACACAGTTCCAGAAAAAATATCCTTTGAATGACGCCATGGAAATGTGGTAAATATCCTGAATTTTGCAGTGCCGAACACAGACAGCCTATACACACCAGTGACTTCCACGGTATGTTTAATAGTGTTAGTTTGCTGTGACCATGCTGATGATCCTGATGGCACCGTGTATACGATATTGTTAATCTGCTTGTGAGGAAGTTTAATCAGATTAGATATTTGAACGATATCAGGAATTCCACTGACAATATCTTCTAGTTTCGTGTTAATTTCAGAGTTTTTGTGTCGACAACCATTGAACTTCTGAAGAAATCATCTGCGATTTTATTAAGTTTTTGAAAATTTCTGCGAGTATTTAAAAACATATTTACGTGAACGTCATACTCGGTTCGTAGTGTATTTAATTTGTCATCGATTGTGGTATCGCTATCATCGACATATTTGCGGCATCTTCATCGCTTGTTGATTCTCTTAAAACAACAATTTTATTTCCATTCATGTTGAGATGATCTGTCTTTGTATCACCGGTGGATAGTAAACGATCAGAAACACTTTTTGCAATTTCATTTCAAATAGTTGCGATTGATACATTTGAACCTCGGATTCTACCGCCGTCAGTAAATACTGGAATATTAAACCGTGGTAGCAACGAGAACTCTACGAATTATGTCTATTCACTTAATATTACTCGTCTTAAAACACCATATTTATCCTGAAAAACGACAACTTACTCTCTGTCAACGCCTGATAAATCGATAAGCTCGGCGAGTTCATTTTTTGTAGCAAATTTCGACAAATCGATATCTTCTTTCTTCTTGTCTTTGACAGAGGATCTTCCATAAATATCAACCATTATACGATTAGTGATTATTTAAAACATAACTCGTGTTCACATTTACAGCTTTATGAGGTGCATCGGAAGATTTTGAAATAACATCGAGTACAGCGAATACTTCACGGCCACGTATTGGCGGATCAGTTATTGTCTGTGTTGGTAATGTTGAATACCATGCGAGAGTTTGCACTCCGCTGACATATTTTAAAAATTCCTTTGGTGGTTCCAGCCCATACGAATCAAAATAAATAATTCCACGTGGATCAATCGCGTATGCAACCCAATGAGTACCTGGACCAGAACTTCCATCGAGATTAATGATATCGGTCTCAACACGATTTGGTTGTTTTGGTAATTGATCACGCATAAAAACACCTCCTGACTTTTTTGATATTTAATCTCTCAGCAGCATCAAGTAAATCAATATTGGACATGGGAAGGAGACGTTTCGTATCTAACGAAGTGTCCCGGGAAGTCTTATACCTTTCCCCTTTTTTTGGAAATTTTTATTCCTTCTCCTGCTGCTTTCTTTAATGCCATTCCAGCGGCAGTTCCAACAGCACCAAGTGCAGCTGCTTTTGCAACAGCTGGAGCTACAGCGGCTATCAACGCTGGTATAGATGCGAGAAGGGGAAATATACTACCCGTCTTGGCAATTTCGCTAATGGCACCCGCAGACAAATCAAGTCGTACGCCGGTCTTTGATCGTTTGGCGTGATTGAAGTGCCTGAGTTGAAATTCAGTCAATGATAGTTTATTTGGACCACCTGAGATATGTATTGATTTCAGTAATATTTTTATTCCAGAATTCTTTCTTGACGCCGATTGTAGCTTTTTAATCTGACCAGGAGTTAGAGTAACATTAACGTGGTGATATGACATTATAATGTCATAAGCTATTTAATTACATGTTTTCTACTGGAGCATCAATGACTCTCATTCGTCCACCAACACCTTCAAAGTGCATTGCTTTATCTGAGAGTATAACAGCGATTGCTCTATAATCAGCACTAGCTCCTCTTGCCACACGAGCTCGAAAGTATCTATCAACGACAGATTGCCTAACTGAATCCATATGTTTCAGTGAGAAATAATAGATCGGATACAGCGTTGCAAAATCTGGTTGTGATATTTGTAGACCAGAATCAATATTTTGATCACGTCCCATGAATGTCATCAAACGATGATATACACGTGCAACATGATTAATTTCAAGATTTAATAATATATCCTCAGCTGGTTCTTGATGTCCATTTATCCTCAGTGAAACCTCAGTAATACCAAGTTTGTTAAATATCATTATACTTCGTGTTTGTGAGTGTACTCGCGCAGTACCTTGGAAAGCAACAAATATATATCGCGGCGCAGAAAAAGCTGCTGTCATGCAATCTGCCATGTGAATAAACCATTAATGTTACTTTGAACGCTATCTGTGTCATCGTCAACCATGATAATGTTGATTTGTCGCCGCTGTCCATAAAAAGAAAGTAGCCTTTGTTCTTCGGTTAGTGATGGAGTCATTGTTGGCATCCACAAAGAAAGTTTTGTCAGTATTACTTTACCAGCATCACCTACGGGGCGCCAGATTGCGTCATCGTAGATAGCCTATCGTACGAGTACAGCTGTATGCTTGGCTCCGAAAATAACCTTTCTGACATGTCTGCAAAATCCAAAGATATGTGACAGTGGAATTACACATGAAAATTTTCTACTTCCATCTTTCAGCATTGATCGACGTGATGTGAATCCTAAGTTGAATTCTGGATTATCACCATGAACCACCGGCCACACATCATCGTCGGTGTTATCGGCGAAGTTTCGTGGTCGTCTTACATTATACGTTCTGTTGTCAGGGTAGTCAGAAGTATCCTTCACAAATATCAATGACGGACCAGCTGATCTTCTTGAATAATCATCGCTGTATCTTGCAAAGCCAAGTATCGTCGTGGCAACGTCGACATCTTTCTGAATTGATTCAATATTTCTTTCGTCAATAATGTATATGGCGCTGTCGAACAATGCAATAATGCCATTATTAACAAAACCAACTCTAACATCAAGTACATATTCAGTATCATCTATTCTTAAAATTTCAACTTCAATTTCAATAAATGCTTCAGCGAATAAGAAATATCTACTTGTATCTTGAACTTGTAATTCCAGTCTTCCACGCTGATTTGGCTGTCGTGCGTCATAAGAATAATACTGATAATCACGTATCGATTCATCTTTGAGAATTGGTGGGTCCATGTCGATAGCGGGATCAGATACACGTTTGAACATTTTATTATATTTTTATCGTCTAACACGAAAACCGCTAGTTGTATATGTGGATACCGTAGCCTCACATAGACCTTAATGTTAAATTTGCTCATTTGTACCACAGCCTCAAAATTTATAGCCTCAAATCGACTTTTCTTTGTACCATAGCCTCACGTAGACTTCTATGTTAAATATAGGGAGTTGTACCATAGCCTCAAGATTTATTATGGGTCAGTAGGAATGGAGCAGGTGGGATGACGTCAGTGTACTGGTAACAATGTTGCAAGTGACTGACCTGAATACCCGCGGCTACTTAGGTAGGGACAAATACAACAGTGACAGAGACATATACAACACAGTCATATATTGATGAACATCAATCTATCATACCTAAATTATACAACCGACTAAAAGAATTTTAGGCAAGAAAGAAGAAATCTTTTCGAGGCAATATATTGACCCATTACGCATAAATTATACAACCGACTAAAAAAAATTAAGGCAAGAAAGATTCAATCTTTTCCTGGCATATGAAGTAGCCTTGAAAAGGGCCGTTGGTTTCTATGTCAACACCATTTTGTTAACATAGAGGGTATCTCACTGATCTTCTTCTCTTTCTCAAACTTTGTCTAAACTCTAGACCGTAGATGAGAACTCGCTTCAGACAGCCCTGACTCTCCACATAGCATCTTCTTTTTCAAACAGTCGTATCGGTGATCAGGAGGATGGTCCATGATGATTTAACATACATGGGTACGGAACAGTATTGACGATACGAGAGTAGAGGATTCAACGTTTGTCCACATCTTGTGACGAGAATAGGTGAAGGGAATGAAGTGAACCGCGTTTATTTATAGTGGAAGACCGTATCGAAACGGATTGAGATTGTTCACCAATACCAACACGCGTTGCAAAATTCAGTCACTTCTCGGAGTCTGTATTTCCAATCTGAAGAGAGCTACCTGTGACGTCACATTCCCTATATAGGTGCGCTAGCGTCTGTGCGCAGTGAATCGATGCGACATTGTTTTTTGAAACATGACGGAAATTAAGAAGACAATGAATTGGGGTGCACCGGCTGTGGAGACGAGAAGCGATGGCATAGCAGAGGCTACCAAAGTCAACACATGTCTACTTCCAGAAGAGGTAGATTTTAATAGATATTTAGTGGATTTTCTCTCTTCTTCGCAAGAATTTGTTCCGGTACCAGCGCCTTCGAAACCTTCTCCTTTTTTACCACAGGTCGAGGATTTTAAACAAAGACAGAAAGAAGAAATGGAGAAATTTTTACAACAGCAGAAAGAAGCAGAACAAGCCTTTTTCCTTCAACAGCAATAGCAACAACGAGAAGAAGAAGAGGCAAGTAGGAAACGACAGGAGAACAGGAAGAAGAAGAAGCAGAGAAGAAACAAGGTCATGGAGAGAAGCAGAACAGTGATAGTCAAACGGTAATGATACTCTTGGACATTCCGGCAGAGTTAAGAAGTCTGAAACAAATGTATCAGAGTTCTTTATTACGACTTAAGAGAAAAAGACCTTCCCGAACCTAACAGCCCAACACTGTCAGTACGCCTGAGATACCAGCCCTAGTGATTTCTACCCAATCATCGACGGGAGCAGGTCCAGAAGTTGGCCTTGGTCGTGGCAAAGGCTTAAGGCAGTTAAAGCTGATTAATTGTCGTACCTGAGTTTGTTTTTTGTTTTTTTTTAAAATAAAAAACAAACACCCAACGGTCCTTTTCATTACCACCCATTTCTTTTGAAAAGAGATAGTATTCATTTTGCCTCCGTCAATTAAAACTCAAAATCCCCTTTTCAACCCTATGATGTACGTGTGTGAGTGCGTGAGTGTAGGTCCTTATTCTAAACAATCAAAACCAAGAGACAAGTTTTTCTGTCTGGTCTATTCTGGTACAAATGTTACAATCCAATTCACAACACAACACAACACTTTTAAAAAAAGTTCAAAGACTTCTTCTGTGTCTTTTTTCTTTCACTCTCTGTTTTCTGAATTTCTTCACTTTCACAGGGTTTTCCTCCTCTTCTTCCTCACTTTTTTCACGTCTTCTTTTCTTCTCTATCTGAACGTGTCGGGACTCTTCCTTTGCCGAGGGCACCTATTGTTTCTTAGGGCAGTCTGAACACCAATATCCTTTCTCTTGACAGTGATAACAGGTATCTTGACTTTTGTCTCTATTGATACTGGTGCTGCTTTTTTGACGGTCCGGACATTCTGTAGCCCAATGCCCTTTCTTCTGACAGATATAGCAAGTATCTTGACTTTTATCTCGAAAGGAGGGGGAGTAGTCCGTCGGCTTGTCTGAGGAAAACTTTCTTATGACACCTCGCAAAGCTCTGATCAGAAGTCCGATCTCTGTGGGCTCTTCCATCGTGTTGGTCGGCTTGAGAATGAAATGAATACTGAGAGGGAATGCACTAACCCTTTACATATACACCTGTCTGACATGAATATATAGGGGTCCATGGCGTTTCAAATGTAGTCGTTTGACATTTTGCAGTCAAGATGAAACGATCGCATCATTGCGCAAAGAAAGGAGAAGAAAGTAAGAGGCAGAAACGTGATTCATCGCCTCGCACAGTAGCTGAAGTCTTGGCTCAAATTCATGCCAGCGATTTTGAAGATGACATGTGTGAGCCAGAATCCAGACCCATAGGGTCTACTCTAAGCCAAAGTCCGCCATCACCACCAGTAAACCCTGAAAAGTATTACCACATTCGAGAAACGGACAAACGCTCCTCTTGAAAATTTAAAACCACAGCCTACACGTATTTGGTGAAGTTTAAAGATTTCAAGTCGGACGTACCGTTGCAGAAAGCAAAGGGGTTCATCACCGATATGTGGGATTCTTTGTTAACCACACTGAAACAGCAATGTGAAGCCAAAGAAGACGATCGCATGAGACTTTCCATTCATCGCGACAGTTTGTTTTCCCCTGTTTGGATCGAGTTTAGCAGCCCAGCAGAATTGACACCTTCCAAAGTCATCGACAAGATTCAACACGTGAAACAATCCAACGACAAGTTTCACATCACTGACGGAAAAGAGACACTGTCCATGACCCACGTGTCTCTTCCCCAAGGGACAGGACGCAGGAAAGTAATATTGGTGGACGACCTTCGCAGCATCAAGCGCAGTATCGTTCAAATTAACAATCCTCAAGACAAGATGTGCTTATCCCGATACATCGTGGTGGCATGAACGTAAGGCGACAAGAACGACACGACAGGATGGAAAAGAGCCTGGAAAACTATTCAACAATCGGACCGAGCGAAACAACGAAGAGAAGCTATGATATGCAAAGACGCACCCTGTGGCATTCCTGAAATGCAAAAATTGCAAGACGACTTCGCTCCACGCTACACCTTCAAAGTTCACCCTCAAGAAATGCGCGGACCTCTGTTGTTTCGAGGCAATGATTTCAAAGACGAAAATACATTCACCTCTATCATCACGATGAACATGTCGATGCCATTGCCATTATCACTTCACTCCTGGGATACGGTTATTACTGTGAGAAATGTGACTATGGCTATAACAATCGAGAGCAACACAAGCATTGCAGATCGAAATGTGAGGGATGTTTAGCCTCTAAGCCCTGTCTGGACCATGGACGAGAACGAGTGCATTGCCCAGCTTGTCAGCCCTACCTGTTACCAACAACATCTAAAGACGCAAGGCTCACAGCAGAAATGTGCTTGTCAACTCCTGAGATTGTGTGCTACTTGTGTACAAGGCATACGTACCAATAATGCCAAGTCGCACGCATTGCGGATCGAAATGTGAGGGAAGTGTAGCCTCTAAACCCTGTCTTGACGAAGGATAAGAACGAGTGCATTGCTCTCCTTGTCAGCGCACTTTTGTCAGCCCTGCCTGTTACTAACAGCATCTAAAGACACAAGGTTCACAGTGGAAAAGTGCTTGTCAACTCCTGAGATTGTGTGCTACTTGTGGACAAAGCATACGTACCAACACTGCCTAGGCGTACGTATGTTCAGGAAAGAAACGATGTCACTTTTGTCGCGAAATCGTGGACTTGGAACACAAATGCTACATTCAAAAATACCATTCCAAACATGAAAAGGAAGAAAATGACCAGAAGAAAGGCAATTTCATCATCTCGATTTCGAATGCATGCAAGAGACCGCCATTCACATTCCTAATTTCTGCGTGGCTCATTGAGCGTGCGAGAAGTGCATCCAAGAGCCTATCTTTAGTCATTGCCCTCACTGACCAAACACGCTGACCGATTTCGCCCAATGGATCTAAGACCCCATCGTGATACGATGGGCAATTTTTTCACAGATAATATACGGAACAAGATACCGAACGTCCTAAAGTGACTTTGAACAGAGCCAAATTCATTTCCATGCAAGTCGGACAAGTGCAGTTGTTTGGAATGACAGAAATGCCCAAAGGCTATTTCCGCACTTTTTCAATACCGAAGCCAATCAACATTCTGTTCTACCCCATTTGCCCGAGGCTCACTACTATCACACTCACGACTCGAATCCCTTCGACTTTCAGGAAGTAATGTTAAAGTATTGTTGTTCCGAGGTTTACATTTTACGGCGTAGCTGTGGAAAATTTAGAGTATTATTCATGGAACACGGAGGGATCGACCCTTTGGATAAAGCCTGCACCATTGCCCAAGCGTGTTCCTTAGTGCACCGCCAACGATTCATGCCCGAAAAGACTCTGGCTGTCATTAGTTGTGCGACAAGGAAGACAAATGGATCCAACATGCCCGCAACGGAGGAGGTGAAAAGACCATCGGAACGTATTCGGTGGATGGTTGGGACTTAAAAAACCCTAAGATCGTGTATGAGTTGAATGGGTGCTTATTTCACGGTTGTCAAATCTGTTACCGTCAACGTGGCACTAAATATCAGTTTTTACAACTATCCATAAAAGACTTGTACCAGGCCACTTGTCAGCGGCGAATGAAGTTAGAACAGCAAGGATACCAAGTTGTGGAAATGTGGGAACACGAGTACGATCACCGATTGAAAACTGATCCCGAAAGTTACAAGCTGGTGGACCCACTGAACCCTAGGGACATCTTGTACGGAGGACGGACGAATACCACCTGTTTGCTGTACCAAGCCGACGCGGAAAAAGGAGAAGAAATCAAATACTTGGACGTGTGTTCGCTTTATCCTTACCTGTGCAAATATTGTCACTTTCCCGCTGGGCACCCACAATTTCTGACGGAACACATCGACCTGGACAACATTCGACAATACGAAGGATTGATTAAATGCAAAGTCTTGTCTCCGACGGACTTGTACCATCCTGTTTTACCACAAAAACTGATGTTTCCCTTGTGTCGTACTTGTGCCAAAACGTGTAACCAAGACCAACATTGTCAGCACACTCAGGAAGAACGAGCCTTGACAGGAACGTGGGTCAGCATGGACTTGTTCAAAGCTCTGGACCTAGGATAGCAACTATTAGAAGTGTACGAAATTTACATCTTTCCCAAGACAGAAAATTACCACAAGGGTGACGAGACTCAGAAAAGCACTTTCGCAGACTAGTGAATGGCTTTTGAAATTGAAACAAGAAGCTAGTGGCTATCCTTCCTGGTGCCAGACTCCTGAAGGCCAAAAGAAATTCAAAAGAGAAATACTGGGAGCAGGAAGGCATCACTTTAGACCATATCGAAAAAAACGAAGGAAACCGATCGTTTGCCAAAGTGATGTAGAATTGTTTGTGGGGCAAAATGGCACAACGACTGTGTTTACCTAAGACGGAGTATTAGATGATTCACGACAAAACCAAATACACGAAACACGTGGACGTCGCTCGTGAGGACTTGGTCTTAGTCAATTACGAAGAAGAACTGGATTTTGTTGAAGCCGACGAATTTGGAAATGTCATCATTGCGGCTTACGTGACAGCCCATGCTCTCTTAAGATTATACGAAGCGTTACACCAGTTAGGAGATCGTGTACTGTACTTTGACACGGGCAGTTGCATCTACATTGATCACCTGGGTCAACGTCACCCTGTCATCGAAGTAGACCGTATAGGAGCCTGGACATATGAGCACCCCAACGACAAGATTCTAAGTTTTGCTAGTGGCGGTCTAAAAAGTACGGCTACGAATACCGAGACCCACAAGAAGAAGTGCACACCGAGTGTAAAGTGAAAGGATTGACTATCATTTATCGCACCAGTCGACTGGTAAACTTTGGCGTATGGAAAGAAGCCTTGCAGTCTGGAGAGGATGGAAACTTTAAAGTGACCACCTACGAACCTCACAAGATCGTACGTTTACCCACACACCAAATTGTCAGTCGGCCCTTGGAAAAAGTCTATCAAATCGTGCACCAGAGGAGAGTTTGGCTTCCGAACCGCTTCACTTTACCTTACGGACTCACCGATATTGGTCAGCATATAAAAGCGACAACGTCCAAGATCGATAGTTCATTGTAACTAGCAACACCAAGCGAGAAAGATGAATTCTTTCACACAGCAAGTATCATACTTAAGACTCAAGGGAAACGAGAAACTCGAGTACGATACTGTGCCTTGCGATGGCAGAGATACCGTACGCTATGACCTCAGCGATTCAGTACCACATCATGGGAACTTTACTATACCTACTATAGAAAGTGATGCCGTGCGTGTCAAACCTGACGGATGCGAAAGCGATGCCACTCGTCATCGTACACCTTTTCACTTTACTCGTTTTCATGGTGGATGTCATCATTATCAAACCATGCGGCTACCACCCTACGGATGTCATCCAAAACTGAGCAAACTTCTGCGGATTTCACCGTACCCTCATCGAAATGAACCTGTGAAAGACGAATATTCGTTCCCTGTGCGATTGCCTGAATACTGCAACTCTGAAAGTCGGATCCAAACCTTACAAGGAAAATGGCCAAAATATCCGAGAGGACCTACCCCCGAAGAATTAGCTAGAGCCGGATTTTTCTTCTTGGGCGAAGGGGATAAAGTCAAGTGTTTCAGTTGCGGTGTGCCACTTCTCGAGTGGGAGAAGTAAGATTGCTCTTATCTGGAACATGCTCGATGGTCTCTGGATTGTCACTACCTACCTTTAGTGGGACCTCGTCACTGAAGTGGCATACCATGTCGTTTAAGAAACCAGCTTGGCTAGGAGTCAAACGTTGGACAACACCTAGACAAGTATTTAAACCCCATTTAAAGAATAATATTCAAAGATTACCAAACGAATTGCAAGAGAAGATCTGCAAGGACATTTGGCAGCCATTTGTCAGAGCAAAATCTCAACTGTTGACTGAGGAGCTTTTATGTCGAGAAATTCACAAGAGGAAATTGACAAAAGTCACCAAACAAGTCAGATTTCTCTTGATCAAGACCTTGTTCCTCAAATTCTTCATGATGTATAGACCGTTTACATCAGAAGATTTTATTACAATTCTTGACCGTTGCCCTCAATGGTAGTGGTCAGAAATTACTCACTACGTCCGTGACTTTCACTCTAGGAGAAGTGTTTGACTGACATGGTCATAGATACTTTACAAGAGATCATTCGTGGTTTGCCTATGGAGTTGAGAGAACGCATTTACCGAGAGTTGGTGAAAATACAAGGGAAATACAAAGAACAATTGCATCCGTTACGTCACCGATGTTAGACCACTGGTACCTGAATGCTATAAGAGGACTGATTCATGTGAAAACGTTCCAGTGGTCAGACATTGTTAAACATACAGAGGACCAGAAGACTGGTTGATACTCATCCTACTTCTTACAAGCTAGCCATATTACACCGAATTCAAGACGAAGAGTTAGTGGGTTACCAAACTCCTTTACACGAACAAACCTTGGTTCAAGAGGAAACCTCTGTGCGACGTGTGGTGTTTGAGTTAGTGACTAAACAATTTTGGTACTGTACTGAATGAAAGCCGTTTCTGTGCAAAGAGTACATTTATTACCTCCGACAAAAAGAGGTATGACAACTTGTTACCATGCTACGACCTTTAGTGATACAACAATTGCCATGGAAGGAATCAATGACAGTGTTCAGACTGTGGCGGATTACCAACAATTTTTACGAGAACTGTATCCAATGATTTTGGGTCGACGTGTGGTGTGCGTCTTACTAACTTCCTTTCTGGGATTTCATTTACCAGCCGATTCCTTGTGGGCTCTTTACGGTCTGTACTATGGGGTACCACCAAAAACATGAAGATGGTACCTTCAAATGTACACGAGAGACTCATTCTGTTTAAAGCCTTGCGCTTTCATCTCGATACTTCTCGACCTCTACTGGAAAAAAAGATTCGTCAACTTTTAATCGCTGAAGAAGTTTACGACGAAGTGTGTGTAGCTTGTGACTTACACCCTCACTGGCCAGATGTACGTGACTGAAATGTTTGGGTTTCGAGGCTTGGACAAAAGAAGCGGCAAACTATGCCTAAGATTTGTGATCATAAACTCTAACGTTCAGTGAAAAAAGTAATTTTTAAACCTGTGTTAGCCACAGTGTCAGAAGAAAAAGAAGAACCCGACACCGAGGAAAACCACTCCATTCAGAACAGCACCATCATTGATATGGACGTCCCCGCAAGGCCATTCCGAGAGGATCCTGTGTGACTGTGCCAAGTGTAAAGACTCTAAGAACATTACAAACGGTCCCTAGGACACCACACCTTCGTCACCAAAAATGTTGTACGGTGACTTGTTTATATTCTACTATGATCGTTTTGATGTGTATTATGTCGATGTACTTAACAATTTGGCTTTTATGTATTTTTGTCTTTCGTGTTCAACTTTTAAAAAAGGTCTGAAATAAACATGTCCTGAAAAATGTACAAAAACTCTTGTCTTGTCTGTCTTTTTTTCAAAAGTAACATTCCCTGCACTGTGGTTACCTCTGCTGTCTCTGCTCCCTCTTCCTCAACTTTCAAAGTCATCGACAAAAACTTAGATCGTTCCAGTTGGGAGGCCTTGTATCTTCGCCATCCCTTTGACATGTCAATTGCTGGATCGAGAGGTTCAAGAAAACCCGAATTTGTAACACGTTTGATCGAACATAAACATCATTTCATCGATCGTCCACCTCAACGTATTGTGTGGTGTTACAAAGAGCGGCAATCGGCGTACAGACTTTTGCGAGAACGTCAAGGCAATTCCGTCGTGTATGTGGAAGGCATTCCTGGTGAAGAAGACGGGATCCTGTCTGACCCCAGTCAAACTCATCTGGTCATCTTCGACGACATATTAGGAGAAGGCGAGGAAGAAATTAAACTGTGGTTCACGCGCTAAGGACATCATCGTAATGCCAGTGTCATTTACATCACTCAAAATTTGTTTCAACAAAGAAAAGACCATCGCAACCATCAGTCTCAATGCTCATTACGTGGTCTTGTTTAAACGTCTTAGAGATAAATAGCAAGTGCAAGTGTTAGCCAAACAGTTAGGAACTCCTTGGCTGATATATGCGTACGACGATACCGCTCAAGCCCCTCACGAATATTTACTCGCGGATTCAAAACCCACCACCCCCGATTATTTGCGATTTCATACCCATCTGTTTCACCACTGGTGCCAAGACGGAGGGCCTGCTGTGAACACGCCGCCGTCGTCGACTTAACAACAACAACCAAAAAAAGTCTATAAAAACCTCGGTTACTTTGGGTCTGTCTCACACAGCGTCAGCATGACGTCCCTTCAGTCTCATCTTCCCGTCAAATTGATTCGTGCCTTGTACGGCATCAGTTGCTAAAATAATCCACAAATACGTGCTCGTGTCTTAGAAGCTAGTCTTAAAGAAGTCTTACGATGGTTTACGCTGACAGCACGTCAAACGTTTCTTTGACAGAACAAAGTAGCCTTGACGCAACTGGCCGATCCTCGCATCAACACTCAAACCAAAAAGCAAATCATTTTGAAACCTGGAGGTAGCGGTTCTCTAGGAGGTGTCATCATTCGTTCCCTCTTAAAATAGGATCCCACTGCTCCCAAAGTCCTGCCCAAGAAAAAAAGCCAGTCCCCAACGTACCCAGAAGAAAAGGAAAAAGAACAGCAATGTAAAGACCAGGTCACAGCCTCTGAAAAAGAAACGCCCACAGAAAGCAGCTTCTACTCGCAAGAGAGGTACTGCCGCCAGGACGCAACCTTACATTCGCAAACCACAACCTGTCGCATCGGTGACTGCATCTCCACTAGACTCAGGTTCTTCCACTTCTCCGTTGCTGATGACGCCTGCCAAACCCGATTTGACACGTGTCTTTCCTAATTTGATGAAAAATTGGAATCCCGAGTCTCCAAAATCTTCTCCAGTGGTGACACCCTCTTCCTCTTTAGCGGCAGTGGCCGCAGTTCACAAAGTACCTGCCCCGAAAATCAAATTCCAACAGAGACCGGACGTGTTAAAGAGTTTACTGGATTTGTCCAAGCAAGGTCTGTCCCGATTGAGTCCGCTGCGAACCCCTCCACGACGTGTGATGCCTGCCATGAAAATGATGAGACGAGCCGACAATCAGTGGCGTCGCATTCCAGTATAAAATAGGCCCGAGATAAACTATAGGGATCAGTATTTTTGTGCTCCTGAACGCCCAAAGAAGTCCCCTCAAAGACGTGCACACTGTCGTCACCGTCGTTCTTCTGTCCAAAAAGGAAAAGGATAAAGAAAAGGACAGTCACGTCATCCGAAAAAGCGCTTAGCCAAACATCAAAGTCTGTCCCTGAAAAGACCACCTCGTCCAAAGAAAAGGGGAAGCCACCAAAGGGGAGGATTTTTCTTATTAATGGATAAGTAAGTAGATAATTTCGCCAAAAAGACAGAGAACAAGCTCCCAAAACATTAGATAAAAAGACACATTTCGAGCCATGGACATCAGTGTATTTTGTGCCCCAATGATGTTCCCTCATCGTCTTTCGCCTGTCCAGAATGGAAAAGGAAAAAGAAAAGGACAGTCACGTCATCCGAAAAAACGCTTAGCCAAACATCGACGTCTGTCCCTGAAAAAACACACTCGTCCAAAGATAAGGAGAAGCCACCAAAGAAGAGGATTCTTTGGTGATTTTGGAAAACAAATTGTCACCTTTATGAGGAAGCGATAGTAAAAAAAAACAAAAAAGGATAAAAGGCCGTGTGCCAAGTCATTGACGTTAGTGTATTTTTTGGTGTGTGCCCCGGAACCAACCAACCAACAAAGATGTCACCCCCAAAAGACATCCTTTTTCTACCCCAAAAGGAAAGAAAAGGAAGGCCTGCCTCCTCGTTTAGTCAAACACTGGGACATGTTTTCCTTCCTGTCCAAAGCTTCTCCACCCATGCGAAAAAACTCTTTCAAACTGCCTCCAAAGACGTTATCGATACCGTGAGCGAATGTTGTCTGAATGTCATGAAAGGAACGATACCTTTGTCTAAACACCGGAAAATATGCTTAGCCAAACATCGACAAGTTCTTCGCAAATGGTCCAAAAGAAAATACCCATTCGTCAAACTAAAAGTAGTTGGTGCAACGCTGAGGATTTTTTTTTAACCCTGTTACGATTTCGTGCCAATGTAATAGCGAGACCTATGTTGGGTATGTTGGGAAACATTTTACCCTCCATAGCTCCAAGATAAAAGGGTCAAGAAGATAAAAGGGACCTCTGGAATCAAAAGATCTCAGAAGTGATCCTTAAAATCTGATGGAAGGACAAAAACTGGCTTTAGTGCCTTACAAACGATGGGCGGAATACCATCGTTGGCAGGAACAACGGACCCCACATTTACCTCCCAATCCTCGTTTGACCGAGATGTCCCAGTTACAACACGAATTGCAATCATTGATGGATCATAGCGATATATCAGAAACGGAAAAATCGCAACGGTACGGTCAACTGTTGCAACAACTGCAACTCTTTCACCGGAAAACTTTAGACGAAACAGCTCAACTCACTCTGAAAGATTTTAAGACCCTGATGAAAAGTCCATCACCACCACTACCACCAGTGGTCAAGAGAGACGTCGCCCCACGGATACCTGAGGAAGAAGAGTGACGAGAAGTCTTTCAAACACCGTCAGCCGCTCCCATTCCTAGTAAGATTGCAGCGTCCTTGTTGACCCATTCTTCTACACCCCAACGAGAAGAACTTAAAGCATGGGTTAAAAAGATGATGTCCACTCCTCCTTCGACAGAAGTAAAAAATGAAAGAAGGGAAGCCAGAAGTGAAAAAAGAAAAGAAGATCAAAGCCATTCCATTACCGTTACCACCATCAACACCACCACCACTACCCTTGACTTCTACCCCCGTGGCACATCGGACACTTAAAGCCGTTTCTAAACCACATCCTCGCCCCATCGAGTTTAGCATAAGTGAAGAGTGGATAACTTATTAAAAAATGGAGAAGGTGTTAGCCAGCATTTACTATGATCCATCCCATCCTGCAGGTTACGGAGGAGTTCATAAATAGTATGGTGCTGCCAAAACTCAACTGAAAAGTGTCCGTTTACCTTAAGTGCAACGATGGTTACAAGAACAAGCCACGTGCACCTTGCACAAACCAATTCGACGAAAATTTTCCAGAAGTCGCACCCGAGTGGAGGGTATCGATCATCAATGGCAAGCCGATTTAGCCTTGTCTCTCATTTGGCCACCTACAATCGTGGCTACAAATATTTGTTTCCAAATTTGCATGGTTTGTGCCATTCACTTCCAAATCGAGCAGTGAGTCAGTGCGAGCCCTCAAACTGGTGTTGAAACAAAACGGTCGTCACCCTCTTTGATGGCAAATCGACAAAGGCACTGAATTTCGAAACCAAGCCTTCCGGAAACAATTGAAGAAACGTGACATTCATTTTTTTCACCACCGAAAATCCCGAAACCAAAGCCAGCATCGTGGAACGTTTTCAACGCACCTTGAAGAAACGCATGTGGAAATATTTTACGCATCAACACACTTTCAAGTACATCGACGTCTTACCGCACCTAGTCCAAGCGTACAACCAATCCTACCATCGGAGCATCGTACGTGCCCCTCAAGAAGTGACTCCCGACAACGAAGTGACCGTCTTCGAGCGCCTGTTTGGTACATCCCTAACAGTGACTATTCCCAACAAAAGTGGAATGTTGGCAGCAGGAGATTGGGTGCGCACTGGCAAAAGCAAACGCACTTTCGACAAAGGTTACTTACCCAACTGGACCACCGAATTGTTTCTTGTCACTGAACGAGTGCGTGGCTGTCATCCTCCCGTCTATAAATTGGAAGACATGAACGGAGAAGTGTGAAAAGGAACGTTTTACTTGCCCGAGTTACAACGTGTGACCAAAAACGAAGACGAAGTGTACGAGATCGAAAGCATTCTCGATCGAAGAACTCGTAAAGTGGGAAAACGACGTGTCAAAGAAGTCAAAGTACGTTGGAAAGGACATCCTCCCAGTTTTGACTTTTGGATCGACGCTTCGCAAATCATCGACTATAAAAAGAAGTGACCATCATACCCTTGAACACAGCCTCAGCTACTGCAGTGACCACTCTTTCCCTCATGTCTTCTCTGCAAGATCTACAAAAGCAACCCTTGTGGGTGTGGTGTGGAGAACGTGTGCCTAAAATGCAAATCGTCTTTTTCTGCCAAATCTTTGTGGTGTATTGTGTCATCGGTGCTGCCATTGCCAATCTGAGTTTGCAACAAGGAAACAAACAATTGTGGACCATTTTACTCAGCAGTTGCATCGGTTACCTTCTTCCCAATCCGTCTCTGAAATATTCTCTAACGGGAACAACGGGAGCCTTGCGTCCAATGTCAGTCACCCTTCCAACAGTCAACATAACCATTACAACAATCCTCTTTTAGACACTTCTCTGACTTCCAGCGACCCCTCCGACACAAGAACTTTGGAATTATGAATATAGAATTTTACTTAACGTTTCCCAGTGACAGTTCCTTGGAGGTGTTTCCCCACAATACCTTATGTTGTTTCACGGCCAAATTACCTCAGGCCATCGAATTGGATCACGCAGCCCTTCGGGAAGTGACTTTAGTGGAAATAATTCACCCTCACAAATCAAAAACATCGTCGAAAATCAAAACACTTTTACGGTGGAAGTTATTGACCCACACATGCAACAAATCTTGGATGAACGCACCACTGCAGGTGACTATTATGAAAACACAAGACACCAAAACTAATCGCTCCTCTTATCGATTGAAAATTACCCCAGGCTATTATTTTAGTGGTCAAAATTTGGTGAACTCAATTGCTCACAGTTCAATGCCATGTTTGGTAAAGTCTTGGAGAAAGCCAGAAAAAGTCTCCTGATCGTGTACCATAAAATAGCTCGTCGCCTGCTGATCAAATTTTCAGAGAACAAAGTATTCGCCATTAAAGTTTGTCCTGAATTGTATGAAAGTTTGGGTGTAGACCCTAAATTGATCAAGATTAAAAACGAAATACAAGCAGTTACTTTCAACTTGGATTTTGAGAAATACTTTAGATTCCCTGTAGAAATGATCCAAGGACTGAATTTGATTTTTCTGTACTCCGATGTGGTGGAGTACAACGTGGTGGGACACACCTCCGTACCGTTACTGCGTGTTATTCCTTTCAAGGTGGATTCTGCCACAAACGCTGACGAGGATGAAAAAACCCATCACGTTCACCGCGAATTTGTGCATCCTCACTACCTGCCCGTCAGTAATCGTATTTCGACACTGTCAACATTACTATAAAAGGAGATCTGCGACGAAATATTCCATTCACCAAAGGGAAAGTCACAGTTAAACTCCATTTTCGAAAACGATTACTCTAAACTCTTGTCAGTCGTGTATCCGGTGTACCAAGGAGTCGCTCGACAGCGAGGACAATGTTTAGGAGATATGCAGACATCAGCTTTTCGTTTGGTGGCTCCGGTTTTGAAACCAGTGGTGACACGGGGATTGCACGCCTTGAAAGATGCCGCGTTGACGCAAGGCAAATAATTTCTCCAAAATGTCATCACTGACAAACAAAACCCCAAAGAAATTTTCTTGAGAGCAGGCAAAAATGTCGTGCTTCAAACGGGCAAAGATATTTTGGGCCGACGAGAAACTCCAATAAATGCCCCAGACGCTGCCCAGTCAGGCATTCCTACTTCCCTGACGCCACAGCAAGGACAAGGCAGAAAGAGACGACGAAGACACTCCTTCAGAGGGCTTCACACCCTCAGAGCTAGAAAGACTAAGAATAGAAAAACCGTCCGAGACTTCGACGTTTTTGATTTTAAATGAGAGAACGAAAGGAAATGATGCACCGAGAGTCTTGCGCCTGTTTCAAGTCGGAATTGGATCTGCTTGCCATGCCACCCACCATGATGACGATGCAAGAATCCCAATGGGTCGAATTTCATCCCGTCTCCTCTTTGACAGATTCAGCTCCCATCGAGTTTGAAATCAAAGGACAACCCAAAGATTACATCGATCTGAATAGCACTTACTTGTACCTGAAATTGAAAGTGATCAAAACGGACAACACCAATCCGGGAGCCGATGCCAGAGTAGCTCCCGTCAACAATTTCATGCATTCCTTGTTCAGCGAAGTGGATTTGTACTTGAATAACAAACTGGTCAGCAGTAGCATGGATACTTACCCTTACCGAGAATACCTGGAAAATCTCTTGACGTGCGGAAAAGTGGCCAAGAACACTCATCTGGATGCTTGCGTGGTTTGGAAACCTGACACCGCAGGTGAGAAAAAGTTTAACGACACAGCCCTGACAGCAGAAGACGATCCTCTCAATGTGGGCTTTAACGACCGTCAAAAGAAAATTCCGCAAGGTCGTAGTTTAGAACTGATGGATCGTTTGCGTTTGGACATGTGGTTGCAAGACAAGTGTTTGCTCAACGGAGTAGATATTCGCCTGAGACTAAATCCCAGCAGTGTCGCTTTCCATTCGATGGCTCATGCCAACGAGTACAAGTCCATCATCCAAGAAGCCAGACTTTACGTGCGCCGCTTAGAAGTGTTACCTATAGCGGGAAACGGCATCAGTCACACATTGAGCAGAACGACCTAAACGTATCCGATGCGACGCGTAGAAGTGAAAACATTCACCATTGCTGCTAGACTCCGATCCAAGATAGAAGATCATCTGTTCCAAGGACAGTTACCCAAACGTTTAATCGTTGACATCGTCAGTATTTCAGCCCTCAACGGAGCCCACGATCAAAATCCGTTAAAGTTTGAGCACTACAGAGTGTCCAAGATCGAAGTCAGTCGCGATGGCAAGACCTTGTGTACCAGACCCTTCGAACGTAACTTTGCCCAGAATAATTACTTGAGATCGTACTTGTCCCTGTACGAAGCTACCGGACAGCTAGGAACCAACACCAGTCACGGCATTTCGTACGAAGATTATGTAGGAGGTTACACTTTGTCGGCCTTTGATTTCACTCCAGACCAAGGCAACGACGAGGGACATTTCCACCCTATAAAATCCGGTCAACTGCGTGTGGAACTTCAGTTTGCAGAAGCTCTCACCGAGACGGTCAACGTCATCTTGTATGACGAATTCGATAATACCATAGAAATCAACAGTTTGAGAGAAGTTATTCTAGATTATCACAAACTATGGAAGCCTCTTATCCCTCTTTGAACAGTAGAGAATCTTTGGAAATGGAATGGGAGGATACAGTGAAAACAAAACCCCAAGACAAAGAGGAAGAGGACATAGTGGTCACGTCCAGATGGCCAGAACAAGAACAACATTTAGTGTCCTGTTTTGCCAAACACCTGGCGGATAAAACTACGGAATTGGTCAAGAAAGGTTGCTATAGATGTTAAAACGATCATCCCAGTCAAATTCAACACGATAAATGTCTGATGATGAGCCAAGAAAAAAAATTGGACGAGGATCTGGACAATGCTTAGAGTCTGATCTCGGAAGATGCAATGAAGCATGAATGGTATAAAGGCTTGCGTGATCACTCCTGCCCTCCATTGACTACTCTGGAGATCTATCGCATCGAGGCTCTCTTAGCCCAAGTGCGGAGACGAAGCATGGAAACGGTTACTTGTCAGAGATTTTCAAACAAACAGTCAGAATGTCTTATCATTACCTGTGAAAAGAAAAAAAAAAAAAAAAAAAAAAAAAAAAAAAAAAAAAAAAAAAAAAAAAAAAAAAAAAAAAAAAAAAAAAAAAAAAAAAAAAACGATACCTGGGAACTTTATTACCTTTTGAACAACAGTTCGTACACTGCTTCTTGGAATCCTGTCGTGTGCACTACAGATAAACCTCAAGACCATCAAGCTTCTGTCATCAACACGGACGACAGTCATCTCATAGGAGCCCACAGGGTCGCCGTTTACTTCCCTCAAGAGGACTGTGTGGGGTATTTTGATTTGTACGGATTACACCCTTTGGAAGACGACATCATCGACTTTATGAGAAGAAATGCCCAGACGACACGATACAATAATGTGAAATTACAAGATACAGATTCCATGGTGTATGGATAATATTGTGTGTATTTTCTTCGCAGTCTTGGATATCCTTTAGAAGATTTAGTGACTTATTTTGATAGTAACTCTTCTAGAAACGATGAGAAAGTAGATTGATATTTTTGTGACTATTATGGCTATCTTTTGTCTTTAGCTAGGAAACGTAGTGTACATCAATGGCCTCATGACTTCCATCAGTGGAAATCTAACATGATTTCACAACGTTGTCAACCTTGTCAAAAAAAGTTTGTTTGATGTTATTGTTAATTATCAGTTGTTGGTTGTTTGTTTGAATAAAAAATGTTGTATTTTGAGTAAATGTGTCGTTTGTTTTCCAAAAAACACCGTGAATATATGCTCTTTGACTTCTCTCTATCCCTCACCATGACATTAGCTATCATAGCGTTCCGATCCTACAAAAACCCAGTAAGGGTGTTTTCTATCGCGTCCGCGTTTGAGCCATATAAAGCAAGGCAGTCTCCAGTCTGGCCATCCATGGTTGACTCGTCCACCTATGAACATGCCTTCCAGACTAGCCAAGCTGAACGAAGCTTGCGTGAATTTACATCGTGTCAGGCAAAACCTGATACCAAAGCCTGAAGAGATAGAGAATGTCAGGATGTAAAAGTGACAGAAGACCTGATAGAATAACTCTTCAGAGAGGAAATGAAGAAAGAACAAGAAGAATGGACAGAGAAGTATAGACTTCAGAAGCAGCAGAGAGAACAGCAACAACAGCAGCAGCAGCAACAACAGCAGGAACCAGACAGAGGTTTTGTAGACTGCCGAGTAGACACCAAGGAGTTCTCCTTCTCTTTCCGCAAAAGCAGACCATATCGTGTAGGAAAGCCTGCCGCCAGACGAGGACAATAAAAGATTGCCATCACACCCCATCAACTAAAACAACCCTTTTCAGGGCTACCCCAATACTCTGGAAAAGACACAGTATTTCAATTGCCAAAACTTTATATGTTTTATATGTTAAAATATTGAAGTGTGTCTATAAGCGCTTCGTTTGTCAGTAAAAATCCACACTTAGGCTCTCTGTCTTATCTGATAGTGTGTGTCTGTGTTTATAAGCGCGTTCCATGTTTTTTGGTTTTGATATGGGTATTGTAAGTTTTGGTGTCAGGGGATGTTTCCTTCACGTCCGTGCTTAAAGTATATAAAACGGCGCGATCGTCAGTCTGGCTACCCATCGTTGATGTATCAACATTGAAGATGGGTAACAGAATTGCAAAGTTACTGGAACTTCATATGCACCTGGAGTATGCCAAGCGACTGCTGGAGGAACTGGCTATGGAGGCCATACAGGAGAAAGCCAGAATAGAAGAGGAGGAAGAGAAGACAAAAAAGAAGAAAGAGAAGGAGGAAAGGATCCTGCCTCACCTCATGCTATGTCCTATGTGTAATGTGAAACCTGAGGTGAGGACGCCTCCACAGGCAGTACCAGCACGGCAATCAGCACCAGCACCAAGACCTTCGGCTCCCCAAATTTAAAACTTGAGAGAGCAACCACAACAACAACAACAACATCCACGGGTCTGGTATAGGAGAAGACAGACGGAAGTCGTCAGAATCCCAGAAACTGAAGATTGGGACTCTGAAGCCACTCAAGAGGCCTCTGCACCCCAATCACAAATGTGAATTGGGCAAATGATTGGAGTAGGAGATGTGTCTGTGGTGCCAGGCTTGGGAGATGTCGCCATTAGCCAGGTGCATGTGAAGTTCCAAGAAAAAACAGCCCTTCTCAGGGCTAACTAGACCTCTAGAAAAGAGATACTATTCAAGTTACCAATTTGTGTGAATTTTGAGTAGTGTGACTATAAACACTCACTGCTTTTCTGATGTGGGTGTGTGTGTGTGTGTGAGTGTGTGTTTGTGTGCGTTCGAGTTTGTGTGAATAGTAGATATGGTGTGTTTTTTTTCTTCTTTTTCTGTATGTGTGGATAGTAGATATGGTGTATTTAATGCGTTCACGTCCGTTTGTGTGGATAGTAGATATGGGTGTATTTATACGTTCGCGTACGTTTGTGTGGATTGTAGATATAGTGTGTTTGTGTACGTTCGTGTACGTTTGTGTGGATAGTAGATATGGGTGTGTTTTATGCTTTTGCTTTCGTTTGTGTGGATGGTAGATATGGTGTGTTTTATGCGTTCGCGTTCGATTGTGTGGATAGTATATAGGGTGTGTTTTTTCTTCTCGTCCCTTCTGTGTGGATAGTATAATGTGTTTTTCTTCTCTTCTCGTCTGTGTGGATAGTAGATAATATGTGAAGTGAGTGTAAGGGATGTTTTCCTTCACGTTTGTGCTTCAAGTATATAAATCATAGCAGTCGTCATTCGCGCCATTCCACACTGAATAGTCAGCCATGGCAAGAGACAAAATATACTCAATGAAGACACTGCAAGAGGCAGTAGATGACATGGGGATGGATGTTGGAGGAATGTTTGGTGAGAATGCAGTACGATGAGTATAGTCCACACAGGCTGAAGATGGAGATAAACAATTTAAAGAAGATGAAGGAAAGGATAAGGGACTTGATGAAACAAATAAAGGAGGAGAAGGAGGACGAACATGATAGAATAAGAATGAGAGCTTGGAATGAAAAAATAGAAAAAGAAGAGGAGAATGAAAAGAAGTAAAAATAAGAGAAGGAGAAGGAGAAGGTGAAAAAGGTGAAAAAGAATGAGAAGAAGACAAAATGTGTAGGACAAAGGATAAGAAATTGGTGGAGGAAAAGAAGAAATTAGAAGAAGACAAAGAAGAAGAAGAAGAACCCAAAGGCCCTTTTCAGGGCCACATCATATGCCTCGAAAAGATTTATTCTTTCTTGCCTATATGTTATATATGTGTTATATATGTCTATGACTCTATTGTATTTGTCCCTACCTAGGTAGCCGCGCTTATTTAGGTCAGCCACTTGCAACATTGTTACCAGTACCGTGACGTCATCCCACCAGTTCCATTCCTATTGACCCATAATAAATCTTGAGACTACGGTACAACTCCCTATATTTAACATAGAAGCCTACGTGAGGCTACGGTACAAAGAAAAGTCGATTTGAGGCTATAAATTTTGAGGCTATGGTACAACTGAGCAAATTTAACATTAAGGTCTATGTGAGGCTACGGTATCCCAATATACTACTACCGCTTCCTGTTAGACTAGCAGTTATATTGTTTTCTTTTTCTGATGGGGTACACATCAATAGCTTTCATTCCCAGTTGCTTTGCAATCGGTATTGCATTCGGAGCTATCCTTCTAAATAGACCCTGAACAACATCACCAAGTCCATCTCCGTAGTACACTTTATATGTTGGTAATCGCGAATTTATCACCCTGACCATGGTCGGTCCACGTTAAGCATTATGTATGATCATCCTATTATAGTCATTGTATCTAATTGCATACCTTTAATCACTGCGGTAATAATCATCAACGATTTTATCGATAAGGGATCGATAAACATTAATGTCCATGATATCGCCTGTAAATAATCGTTGACAAATTGATGTTATCTCATTAATGATTTATGGGGAATTATTACCAGCTCCTTTTCAGCCAGTCAGAATTTCTAATCGTTCAACATCATCAAGAACGTTATTGGGACAAGTAACAAGACCACTTCCTATGGTGCCCGTACCAAAGCCACTTCCAGTAGCACCGGGGGTAGAATTGTCATCTTCTTCGATATCAGATGGCATGTAAAATTGTGGTTCCGAACAAGATGTAGGAGGAGGTTGTTTTTTCTTCTTCCCTGATTTCTTCTTCCTTGATTTTTTCTTACTTGTTTCTGGTGGTACTTTTTGTTTTTCCATATTTAAAATTTCTTCTATCTGATCTGATTCTATTCTGCGATGAATTTCTTCTGCGCGGATTGATTGATTAAATAATATAAAATCAGGATGATCATTAGCAACTTGAGTATTTGCTGGTACATTAGCTTAAATCTTAAATATAGTTTTAATTCAGTCTTTTTTTGCTGTTGTTACATTAGGTTTGATTTCAATCAAAATCTAGTGCAACATCAATCGCATTTCAGGTTGTGGTTCTTCAGAATATAACTGGCCAATATCCCTAAGTGCTTCTTGTGATTGAATATTAGCTATTTCACCTAGAAGATCCCTTAAAATTCTTTCTGTTCTTTCGGTTGCTGCCGCGGTTTTAACTTTTTCGGTAGCTTCCCTAACCCCTTCGATAGTTTTAGTAACCGGTTTAAATAATTCTGCTGTATCTTCTGCAATTTCCACTCGAGCTTTCTGACGCTCTTGTAGTTCCTGCTTGACAGAATCACGGACCGGGGGATATTTCTTAATTGCCTCTAGTCGCTGTCGAGCGAGTTTAGATGTGTGAGATTCCATTATAATATCAATAATAATTTAATTAAGTCAAACACACACAGCAGCAGGGAGAATGACGACAACGAATGAGAGAGCGCTCAAGTAAACAAAACACGCCATAAAAAACAAAAACAGAAAAGTCAAAAACGAAGTAACAAAAATAAGCTAACCTAATCGGAAAAGTTTCGGTTAGTTAGAGATTTCGGTTTTGACGTTATTGACGTTTGTATTTTTGTCTCCGTAGGAAACTTTAGTTTTCAGGGTAATCTCTAATTGAAAACTTTGTAGGATCCACCCTCCCAGCTGCTTGAGATAATGTTGAGTTAAAATATCCGATTATTCCAATTACGCCAGAATTGTGTTGGGATGGCCCTAGTAGCACCAGATAATGCTGGACCCACACAACCAAAACCATAATGATCTGATTATTTCATTTTATTAGTGTTCCAGAGACCAGCAAAGCCCAACTTGCTACCTTCAAACTAGCGCTGGATATCGATTCACAATGACATAATTAACGAATATTTCTTGAAGATCAATGCGCCATGGGAGAAAATAAAATACCCTGAAATTATACTCAGATATAATAACAATCCAGATGGTGGTAGTAGCCATATATTGTCTGGTAGTAGCCATATATTGTCTGGCATTGTCAATATTACTTGTTTTATGACGCAGTGGATGGTAGTTACAGCGTATCTGGATTACCGTGGGATGGTAGTTACAGAGTATTTCGATTACCGTGGGATGCTTGCATCGGGTACGCAAACAATGGCTTGGCAAGCCCATAGGATGCAAGCATCCCAGGGATATGTTCTTTATAGCATTATTCCACAGGTTCCTCGGCTTATTTGATTGTGTCAGTGCCCACTAATCCTGTTTATTTACGATGTAATAATCTGTCGTTGCCACATATAATGTTTCTTCTGACCGACCAATAAGGGCATTTATTATACATTCACGGGGAAGAATTAATTGTTAGTTTGTATGTGCGTGATAGACCGTGAACGCTGGTTCACCTTACACTACGGGGAGGGGGCGGGGGCGATAAAAAATAGCACACATCGCCGGCAATAACAAAAAATATAATGTATCCATTGTTTGACGTTGGGTGGACGCTTGAGCAACGGTCGCCTCGCGAGGCTGTGCTCGGATACGTTATATTTTTTTTAACACCCCGTCGTTAATTCGTTTTCGGTACTGGTGATGTAGTTGGGGCACGCTTGTGCAACCGCCTTAACCTCTACACTTCGGGCTCCTTGCAGACATTTCAAAACTGATATATAAAGATGCCGGCGGTGTTGTTTTCAACAATTCAATAATACTAGTTTCTGTTTGCCTGACCTTGTCATGCAATGTACACATGACCAGATGTGTTTTAAGTGCTGAATTGGTTGATAACGCAAGAAAGAGGTTTAATTAAGTACGGCCTGTCTGAGACTGATTATTGATTTTCTCCCACATAAATCACAGTTGTTAATTGGTTGGACCATAGTACAACTCGTGGTTCGAGAAGAAAAATAGGATAATCAGCTATACTGAAATCTTATCGCTACACACATAATTTTAATAAGAAATATAACATTCTGCAGTGTTTTCAGCTGCGGATATGGATGGATTTTATAATTTTTTTTTTTTTTTTTTTTTTTTTTTTACAAACGGCATGGTCATGCATCAGAGGCAACATGAGCAACGACAGGTAGTCTGTTTGAATAGTTTTACGAGGCAGACATAAAAACACAGATGTCATTTAAGTTACACAGCGCTCATACCCCCAAAGTGACCAAAGATAACTGTAATTTCTTGGTCATCTTTAACGGCATTGATACACATATACTGCATATTCATCAGACTTGGTACCCCAGCAACATGGACATAAACAAGTTAAAAACATCTTTGCACATGGTCATGTTTGCTAAGCCTCAGCTATAAAGTCATGTATAAGCTAAAATCTACCTGTCTTGGGAATATTACCGCGGCCATGGGTTTGATGTCTAAAGATTGCCGCGGGCGAGTATTAAACTCTTACGCAAGGTTACCTGACCCGCCAGAGACCGGAATCTTAAATCGGTCTCGGCAATAGATCGCACAATCTAAACAAAGGATTGCAGTTATCACACCTAGGTGTTAAGCTTAGTCCAAAGATCAAAGGGAAGTCCACGTGTTGAACGGGGCGTATTCTTATTCGTCCACACGTTGTCAGACAGCGAGAGGGACATTTTCCGCTAAGTTTGATTGGATCAGTTCACAGCGATATCCAATCGGAATTGAGATAGAGGGTGTGATTACAATGCAGGCCGAATGATAACTTTCAGAACTCGTAAGCGAAATTTAGTATTCTCCTAGAGGGATTGCATATCAATAGGGTTGCTCCTAGAACAAAGCCACTCGTAATATTGCGGCAAAACTTAGAGGTAGATTCTAAGGAAAGACAAAGCTTCGAGAAGTAAGCTTTTTAGGGAACACAACTTCGGGTTCCGTTGGATCCCGAGTATTCAAGAGTTTTAGACGGAATTGAGGCTGGAGCCGAGACAGTCGAAGTCGACAGAAGAGTAGTCGTGGTAGAGAAAGTGGAGGAGGAGGAGAAGGAGTCTAGAGAAAGTCGAGGAAGAGGAGGAGAAGGAATTTAGAGAAAAGTTGAGGAGGGAGAGGAGAAGGAATTGAGAGAAATAGGAGAGAGAAAGGATACACCAGATGAGTAGAAATACAAGGACAGGTGGAAATCAATATCACACTGCTAATCAAGAGATGCAATAGGCTTATTAAAGGGTCGAGCGAAAGGAGTGTAATTGGAAATTTTAGTCATTTGATTATTGAATTGTTATTAAATTGTTATTAATTGAATTTCAACCCTTTTTGTATATTTAACCATGTAACCGTCGGCATTGCTGACTGGGGGCTCGGTGCTTTACATCTGTCTTTCACTAAATTTAACTTCCAACAAAATATAACCTGGGTGGGACTTCTGTAATAGTACAAATAAAACATTGGGAGCACCCACCCCTACCATAACAACCCTCACATACATGCTGAGAGAGCCCGACATGGATTCATTACAATCAATTTACACGATCTAACATCAAGATATCGCATAGGTCTCTATAGAATTTTTGGTTGAGCGGATAGTCTAAAATGCACATCATACAGTCAAATATCAGTTAACGCAACGACATGCGCGGCCCATATTTGATTTTGCACCCGGAGGAGACCGCATGGGGGCGGCTTTAACTCAATGTGGCTCTTCAGTTGTAAAGAGGAGATTTCTGCAAATTTCAAATCACCACCAATATTTTGGCAACCACGCTTACATACAAGGCTCGGATCGGCTTTTTGGAATTAAGATCTCAGCATTTCTTCCAAGGATGTAGAATCGGGGCCTTGGGGGAGGGGATAGCCCCTCCCCAAAGGTCGGTTCACCTCCCACCCCGCTGCTATTTACTTCTCCAAGTAGTAATTACTCTTTTAATTCATTATAACTGCTTGCTTGCCTGTGTACATATATAGTTCCGCAGTTTATTTGCTGATTAGATAACACTGTTTAGACAGTGGTTCCCAAACATTTTCGGGCCATGGCCCCCTTGGTTATCCTCAGCGCCCCCTACCTTACCCGGCAAAAAGCATTACTGAACATGAGCTCCCCCCTTGTCGGTAATCCCACAGCCCACAAAGGGGCGGTACCGCCCACTTTGGGAACCACTGGTTTAAA
>JAECUM010094744.1:0-36513 GCA_016617855.1 Megalonaias nervosa | reverse complement strand
ATTTCGAGTATGCATGTTAGACAGACAGACATAGTATTTTCATCTGTTCATCTGCCATTCTCATCCTTGACGTGATTTTTAAAAATACTTCCAAACAGACTACCTTTTAGGTGTCAGTGGTTTAAGCCATTTCAGTTTCATGCTGCTACATTTGATCAGATACAGTAATCATTTTGGACATGATGCTGTTTTTCTCTGCATGAATGCTTTAAAAACTTGTGACATCACTATCTTTTGGAAGGCATTAAAGCGTTATCTTCAACTACTGTAAGAAAACTCTTATTTAAAACAGGTCTGAATGTGAAAGGAAAGATGACTTACAACCAAATCCATCGCTTTATACTTACAGCATGTGCAAAACAACTGCTGTGACCCCATGCACGCATTTCTTCATTTCAGTTAATTACAGTACAGAAAAGGAGACATTCCTAATTTATTTCCATGTTTGATTTTTGTACTTTACAGAACATTCATTGGCCACTTTTGCGTGAAGCTTATCAGTTGCATTGTATCTATTTGGATTTTATGCAATACTTCCAGTGTGTCACATGGTGACAAAGCTACAGTTCTGATTGGTGGTTATTGTTTCATTCTGACAACAACCACCAATCAGGACTGAATGTTAAATTTCACTGCATGACAAACCAGAAGTGTACGTTTCAAATTCAATCTGACTAGAAGCAATAGATAAGTAGTAATTAATAGGCATTTAATATATATATATATATATATATATATATATATATATATATATATATATATATATATATATGATCTTGACACAAATAATGGATTCCTACCAATGTTATTATGCAAGGCCAGTTTGGCAGACATGCCACAATATTGGTACAATCTATCAGCCAGAGACGGGGGGTGGGGGGGGTGCATGCGGAGTTAGCCACATAGCCATCAGTCAGTTACAACAGACCATTGTGGACAGGCTTTATTTGCTTATTTTCCACTGCCCCAACCACTGCCTGCAGTTCTATAACATTTTGGCCCCACTCACCACATTCAGATATATATATATATATTGACTGATTTGAAACATTAATTGCAAGGTTATGTGCATCTTCGCTAGCCAAGGTTCCAATATGATAACCCTATCTACATACTTTCAATGTTACACTTATTAGGTATCTTTTTTAGGTTAATTGCCTCCACCATTTTCAGCCGATGTAAAATGCACCATGTTGTTGGTTAGCTGGCATTACATACCAAAAGGTCAACTCATGAAATCCAATAGATGTCACAAGGACTAAGTACCAATATATCTGTTTGATATGCCAAGGTGTAGATAGGGTTATCAATCGGAACCATGGCTGGCAAAGATGGGTTGTATGAAAATCAGTTTTCCACTGCTTCAGTCAAGTAATTTTATCATTATAGGAGTTCTTGAAGAAGGAATTCAGCGAGGAGAACATCATCTTCTGGTCAAGAGATGGTAGAGTAGAACTTTTTCCTAACTTAACATAGCTTTTGTCTTGCTTACTGTACAAGATCTGCCAGCTCCCTACAATTAGCAAATCTTATGCCCAGTGGTTACATGAATGCTAGATCTGGGCTGTCATATGCCTAATGCAGGCTGCTGATGTTATGCAAGAATTCCTAATATAAACTATAACATGTAACATGCCTTTTGATTGGTTGAATGTAAAATGCATGGTATATAGTCAGGAATTTTTACACCATTTTCTTATTATTGGTCTTGATTGTTGCTCTGATATGCTGACACTGGTAATCACATTGTTTGCTTTTTTCAATTGCCAGCTGACAGAATTAGGTTTGTTTACTTAAAGAAGAAGGTGTTGTCCTTAAAAAGTAAAACTGGCCTTGTAAGATAAAGACAAAAATTAGTCTCATTTCTGAATTCACTATTTAAATCTTCCTTTCGTTGTAATACTCTTCATTATGCCACAATTCCAGATACCATATGTAATCGCTTACATGTCATGTCAAATTGCAAACAATAAAGATCCTGATCTACCATAGTATAATGAACATGCAGACCAGGGTCTTCATTGTTGTTGTATTGATTACTACTAACAAACTGCATGGACCCAGATCTGTCAGCGCATTATGTGACAGCTGATCTGGGCCTGTGAAGTTTCCAGTTGGATTCAACTTATAAATGAGTATATACGGTATAATGCTGCTATGGACTCTGTGACCCAAATTATAAAAATTTAATATCCATTGGCTGACAAATGTATATTAAAAACATTGTACTTGAAATAATTAATGCAATACCTGACAATATGGGATAAAAGAAAACAACATGATGCTTACTGATTATTTGTTTATTTTGTTTTTTAAAAAATCCAACAAAAATATATGCACAAATAAAAATATATCAGTTAATACTTTATGTTTGTATGACATTTTGTTTACCATTTCCCTCCAATATATATATAAGAAATGTCATCAAATTATTTATCATACTTCCTCATATAGAAAAATAGCATCAATTAAAATCAAAGTGTCATGATAGTTTATTAAATCTGTTGATTGTTTAAAAGTTACATATGAAATTTTTTTTACATAACCTGAAATTAGTACTATATGTTTGTATGGCATTGTGTTTATTCCCCACCCCACCCCACCCCACCCCCATATACATAAAATTGTCGTTCTTGCTAATAAAGAAAAATACTACTAAATAAAATCAAAGTGCCAGGGTAGTTTATTAAGTGAGTTTGATTGTTTAAAAGTTACATGTGATAAAATCAAAGTGCCTGGGTAGTTTATTAAGTGAGTTTGATTTTATAAGTTACATCTGAGAAAATACTTTTAGCTAAACTTTTTTGTTACCTGTCAATTAGTTGATCTAGAGCATCAGTTTTGAAGGAATTGTATCATTAGCAATAGTATTTAATTTTTCATTTATTTCTGTTCCAGAGAGATGTGCAGGCGAAAGAGATATTCAACAAACATCTATCTGTATGTGCCTCAGAGCCTGTGAATATTGATAGTGTTGCCAGGCAACAAGCAGACTCTCAGTCAGACATCCCAACTCCCCAAATATTTGATGTGGCTCAGCGTCAGGTAAGAATGATCACTTTTGCAGAAAAACGCAAATTTATGGATCTATGGATGATCTTTTCTTTTCCATTAGTTTAATTCTTTAATTAAATATGTAATTGTAATTTTCATTGCTTAAGTCCTTTTAGGTTAATTACAGTCCATTCTAGCCAGTATCTTTGGAATCAGCAAAAATTGGTTTGATTGAGAGAGAGATATGCCACACAGTCAGGGTGTAAATGTGTGTGTGTGCATGAGGACCTAATGTGGTGCAAGTAAATTACATGAGGCATTATACCATTTTAGATGGTAAGTATCATATTTCTGTTTTGCAGATCTACCGTCTAATGAAGCAGGACAGCTATGCCAGATTCATCAAGTCCGAACGCTATAAGACATGTCTGCTTAGGGAGATGGAGGGAAAACCACTGGATATTCCACAAGAAGAAAATAAAAATGGAAAAGAAACTGATGAGAAGAAAAAAGACTCAAAGAAGAAGGTAGACACTGATGTATTTTCTTAGAAATCAGAAAATGTGCATTGGAAGCTAAAATAATAACAAAAGCAATCATAGTTTATAGCAGTTTAGTAAGTGTTTGGACACCAAAAATGCATACAAATCTTAAGACATGGAAAAAAAAATTATTTTTTCATGTCTGAAGATTTACAGCCATTACCAAACAACTTTAGACTTTCAAGTTTAGACCTTGGCCTGCAGGTAAGCTGACCCCCTCCTTCTTCCAGGCCTTTATTTTTCCTAAATTATTCAGCTTATACACGAGTATGTACAGTAAGTAACATTGGCACTGGCATATCTACCTTGTCACAACCAAAGAACACTAATGACTTTGAGACCTGAAGTTCTACAGTTCACTCAGAGTTGTAGATAATAGACAATATCCCTGTTCAAGAAATTGCTATGTTACACAGTTTAGTTTGTCCATGTCTGCATATGTCTGTTCATCAGTAGGCATGTCCAAGCTGTAAATCTTATTACAATACACCAAGACTGGGCTACTTTGACCCACTTTCCATTATTTATCAAACTTAGTTTAAAAACTACCGCGTTGCAGAGTATGTAATGCTCATAAAATACTACATTATGAAAGGTTCCTGGGCATGCACCCCATTTTTCTTTTCTGCCAATAAAAGAGGAGGGTATTAGCTCCTGCTATCAACAACCTGCATTGATCCTGAATCTTTTTCAAAGAGTTCAGATTCAGTCTCTAAATGGCTGAAATTTTTGTGCCCTGCAATGACTTGCCACATGCTTGCCTCATGGCAAGTTTGGGACTAGGTTATATTTTTCTGCTACTCTTGCATCAATACATTTAGTAAGAAGTTGTTATACTACCATGTCGTCACTGGTGTTCAACCAGTTGGAAAGTACAGTTTGACTCATTTGAGCAGTTTTTATCCCTTTAGGATGATGACTTTGATGGTGAAGAAATTTTTGTAGACATCTATTTTTGTTTATTGACTTAACATTGATTGCAAATATAATTTTTCCCTAGATTTACTTCGATTAAATTAAAAGAATTCTTCGCTAACATAATTGGAAACTTTTAAGACAGGATTAACAATAAGAGCCAAGTCAACCAAATGTTTTCTCTTAAATTGGTTTAGGCAACCCATATATTATATCTGTAGATTCTTCAAATCTTCAGTCTGTTAGAATTACTCTTTCTCTTTCAGACAAAGGGAGAGGAAAATGAGGATAAAGAAAAGAGGAGAAAGTCACTTCTGCCTTGGAGACAGAGTATGTAATGCTTATAAAATACTACATTATGAAAAGTTCCTATGCCTGTGCCTCATAGTACTCTTGTAAAAATAAATACAACGAAGGTTGCAAATTAAAGTGTCATGTATACAATTTAACACAAATTGTTTATTAAAAAATGCCAATACACATCACATTTGGACAGAAAATATTGTGGCTGTTGAATTGCTAAACAGTATATGTGATTTATTAGATTATTGTTGTGCTTTAAAATGTGTCCTTCTTGTATGTGAACTAAAATATTTTATTACCCCTTCCTTTGATGTTGGTAATAATGTTCATTTTATTGCAATAAATGCTTTGTAAATCCATAAATACGAGTTTAGCCATGCCTGAGTAGAGTACATTATTTTACAGAGGCCAGTAAGAGCAGCAGGAAGTCATCATCCGATTCTGAGGCTAAAAACTCCAAAGAGAAGGAGAAGGACAGAGAGGTAAATAACAACACCAAGAGGTTCTCCTCCCCCACCTCAGCTTTGCCCACTAATCTAACCCTGACCTCTACCACATGTGTTGGCAGTAGTCAATGAAGAAAGTTCAGGCTTCAAAAGACATTAAAGTGTTGTTTTATGTTAGACACGGTTGCTGATAGCTGTTGGCTGCAAAACAGAGCCATTGCTGGCAAAAGTGTTGTCTTATTATATAATCAGAACTTTATAGATGATCAAGTTGATGATCATTATAGAAATTAAAATGGTAGATGAATTGAATTTTTTTAGTGTGTACATTCTTCACTGTATTTGCCAACTGTGCATGAAAAGATGAATTTGGTTATGCATGAGAGATTAGCCCCACGGTCTCTATTTATCCCCAGGAAAACAAATTCAGGGTCATAACTTCTAATAAATATTGATGTTGTGGTGGGGTTAATGCTTTTTTTCAATACATGGTTGGCTATACATGGTGACTAGTATAACTGGTGTTTGAAGAACCTGGGAAATTCCAGATAAGAATATTGAGACACCTATGCTGAAAAAATGTGGACACTGACTACATGAGACAAAGATAGATGAGACAAAGATAGATGATGAGACAAAGATAGATGAGACAAAGATGAGACAAAGACAAAGATGCAACAAAGATAGGTCCCATTGTCCATCCGTATCTTTAGTGACTTGGCCACTTAGATGCTTAAACTTTATGATGTTGACCAAGGCATGAAAGTGTGATGATATGTTGTACAAATAGAACTTTAGATGTTTGCATATGGTCTGACACAATATAGATGCATAAATTATAATCAGTGCAGAAGAATTTGGATCAGTTTGATAGTCAAGAGATTTTTGAACGAACTTTAACATCTGAGTTTATGATACAAGTAATATTCATAAGTTTAAGTTTTTCATTATTTCTTCAAAACATCTTTTTGTATATATTTGGACACACACACATGGAAGGAGAATACCAAAATTTCATTGATAAGATGTAGTACAAGAATGTTATGTGCGAGGGACAATCTGGTGGTAATAACAATACCTAAATGTGATTATGAACACTAATATCTGTAATCCTTTTTTCCAGCCACTGAACCTGTCCAAAGATAACCCAATGTTTGGGTCGAAGGAGGCTATTATCAAGAAACGAGTCCTGTTCTGGATAGACCTGCCCAACAAGAAATCAATAGATGTGAAGGTCAAGCCTACTAGAGTGATCCAAGTAGTGCTCAAACCCATCCTGCACAAATATGGATTTAGGATGGATAGTATTGAAATTTCCTTGGTAAGAGCATTTCGTTTTTAATAAAATTCAAACTCTATACCCTACCTCAAACCTGCCCCAACCCCTAACTGTAATTGAGGAACTTCTACATGGTGTTGCCCCAACCCCTAACTATAATTGAAGAACTTTAAGATGCAGTTTACTTTGTATATTGTCTCATTCATGGTACGTGGCACATAACTTTTGAAATGTGGGCTAAAAAGAACATTCTTGATTCGCTTTTTTTTTTTTAGTTTTAGATCTAAAGGAGAGTAAATATCAAATTACAAAATGTAATACATGCTTTCATAATCAATGTAAAAGTCACATTAAATGTTTGCGTGTTTGAATTCAGTCTGACAGCCTCTTGGATTGAGCTTATTTATTGATTGGCAATTAAGCTGTGAGAATGTAAGTTACATAAAATAGAAAATGTTTACCATATTTGTTGTGATTTCCAAATGAATATCATTTCCCTACAAGAGAATACATTAAATTAATAATTACAATAATTAATACTGTGTCACATTATATATACCATTTAATTTGATGAGGCATACAGCTTTGAATTGGACAAGCTAGCTTGCTTTTCTGGCAAGAAGAAATTGGTATTTGCATATTATAAATTTTTAAATTTTTTGTCTTATCATCATATACAGACTTTGAAATATATATCAGTATTAACAATATTGTGGTTGTCAACAGCATTAATGTATTTAGCTTTTGTGCAAAGATGTACCATATATTCCGTAATTAATACCCCTGGGGGTGTTATGCTTTCCAAAAGGGGTGGTGGGGTGGATATTGTAATTAGGTTTTCCACATTCATGGGACTTCAGTAATCATCATCAAAATAATCATTTTAAATACCCAAATGATAGAACCGCTTTTGATCTGGATTAGTCATTTTCAAAATTGCAGGCTTTTTTTTTGTGCTTAACATGGAAATATTTTCCATATCTTTCAGTCTGGTGATACAGCTGTGCTAGATTTAGAACGTCTGGTATCTTCCCTGGACAACCAGCGAGTTGTAGTTGTGTCCAAAAATGATTGTCAAGGTAAGTTACATTTGACAAGTTAGTGATGAACTGCTGTATGCTGGAACTTTAAGTAACGGACAGATAGCCATTTAGTGAGTTTGCAATGGTAAAACACAGTTTACAAACTTCAATAATTTAACCAGTCTAGATTCGTAATCATTAACTTGCCACAATAAAGTGCTATACCCGGTAGTTTATATCTTCAAAAATACCAGCTGTAAGGTAAATGTTCCTGATATAGCAAATTTTGTTTACACCTTGAGATTGGAAACTTGACGTGATGAAAGTTATTCACAAAGACCTTGAGTGTACATGGAATGATAAATACCAAACAGGACAATATGTACACTACAGCCAGGTAATTTGATATAAAAAGGACAGGTTTGAAGTCATGTTGCCTTGTTTCTGTCCATTTACCTTTGTACAGGAAGAAAATAATTAAACTCTGGAGGAATTCATATTAAGATTTTGATTCCTTAGCAGCTTTAAATTATTGAAAAAACATTTACCAAATTTTTAAGTATTTGGTTCACAGGTTAATCAGATGGGCATGAATGAGCTTTAAGTATTAATGCAAAGTAAAGAGTTCTAGTGAATTACAAATTTCATTACTTGAATCAGATCTCAACAAAACAGCTGGTCTGTTCAAGATAATGTACATTAAATTTATATTTTTATATCAAGCTGGGGTGATCAGTACCTGGTACACAATGTTTTTTATACATTATTTATCATTTGATAATAGAAGTAATATTAATCATCTTGTATTTTTCTTAAATTTTGATGTTGATTTTTTTATTGATTTATTTTTGTTACTATTTCTTGATAATCAGGCAGTGTAGCTTAATAATAACAAATAAATCCATACATGCCGACCATTACGCTTTTGGCGTAATCATTACGCTTTTTTCACTAAATTACGCCTTACACGTAAACGTATCCGGATTATGCGTTTTCGGTATATCCCGCTCCAAAAAAAATTAATTTGTTTTCTCATTTTTATTAACATCCCAATAATCTCACAGACCGTATTATAGAAAAGACGGCTTCTACCTAACTACGAGATAAGAGTACACTTGTCTGTAGACAGCACTTTCCTAACAGTGTTATGTTCTATTTATAGCAGCTGCCCTATTTCCAAGAAACATGGTGGATTCTACTTTCAAACTTTTGACCTAGGTTTCTATTTATAGCAGCTGCATGGCTTATTTAGGAGAGAACAGACTGGTTTGCTAATTTTTAATCTTTGCTCGCAGATTCTTTGTTCTATTTCATATCTGTTACAGAACCAGTCTGTTGGTATTTGGCGCTAAAAGTCAAGTCAGATTTATTCTAGTCGATGCGTGTGTTGGGAGCAAAAATGTTTTTCAAATAATTTCACAGATGGATTAGAAAAAGACTAAAAACAAATTCAGAGATGAATACATGAATTACATAATACAGCGTTCCATTCTAATGCAGCTTCACGCCCATTGCAGGCTGTGTGGAAAGGATTTTAATATTGGTCTTGGTAGTAAAACAAAGAAACCTTGAATTAGCTGGTTTTACTAACTCCAATACTAAGGTAACTTCTTTCTTACAGCAGAACTCAATCGTGGACACAAATTTTATAAATGCAGAGGCTTTATTTACCGAGTTCTTAATAAAACACGTACTACCCCTAGCGGTAGAAGACTACGTTGGTCCTTTGTTCAAACGGATGTTTCCTGATTCCAAAATTGCCAAACATATGCATGTGCAAGAAGAAAATCATCTAATATTATTAAGTATTTAGAAGGAGATACTGAATCACTTAAAATTGCAGATTCCATGAAAATTGGGCCGTTTGATATTGCCACAGACAGGAGTAGTGATTATGATGACAAAACGTTTTTCTCAGTCTGTTTAGGAGACTCTTACAACGAAAAGGGCAAAGTCAGAGTGCTCTTCTTTCATTACCAGAATTAACAGTAGATTCCACAGGAGAAAACAGTTTTGATTTGCTTGATAATGCTTTGAATAAACACAAGTTGGCAGAACTGTATGGGGTTTTCAGCTGATAAAGCATCAGTGATGACTGGAATTCATAAAGGAGTTGCATTCTATATTTTGAAAAATGTCTCCATCAGTGTACATACCAGGTTGTCCCTGTCAATTGATGCACTTTGCTGCAGGAAAGGCTGCCGATAAATAAGAAGGAGAACTTCTGAAGTATCAAGTTGGCATTCTACCTGACAATGTACTTCCTGTGGATAGAGTTGATCTGCAATGGCACCTTATTTCCCAGCTAAAGACCCAATAATTGGAAGATATAAATTTTCTCTTCTTTGTCAGGTTATGAAAGGAATATTGGTTTTTTACCATTCTAAAGCTGACTGTGAGAGATTGTTCAGTATCGCTAACAAAAATAAAACTGAATTTAGATCCAGGCTCAGTAACCCAGCACTTAATGCTCTACTTTGTGCAAAACATTCATAGTCTCAGATCGTACAAAGTGTTTTGAAATGCAGTATGAGAGTCTGTTGCTTTTTAAAGCTAAAAGTGCTACATATGAAAACATGAAGCAGTTACTAATGTTAAAAGACTAAATGGGTAAATAAATCATTTTGGACATATGCTTATTGAATTTCATCGTGTTATATGTGGATTACTCTTTTTCTGCTCAGATTACTCTTTTTGTCCACTTGGATTACACTTTTTCCTCGCCAGGGGTTGGCATGTATGTAAATCTGCCTGGATCTTAACATTTTGTTCTACTTGTCCTTACAGGATACCAAAGGCTTAGATCATCTCTCTTTGTGTTTATTGAAAAAAGAGTCCACCACAATTGTAGCAAAGGATCGAGAGTAGACAAAGATGCTACCAAAGGCCACATTTGCATTGCAGAAGAGCGAAGTCAGAAGACACCCAAACGATGGTAAGATACTAGTCTTTTTTAGGGCCTTACATTACGATACAGGGGCCATCTGTCTATCCATCCATGCGTCAACATTTCGTTGTAGTCACAGTGGCTCTGCAATCATTCAGTATAAATGATGCCATTTTGTAGGTGAATTTCCAATTACAGGTAGGTTTGCCTTTTAAAGATTTATTTTAATTCAATTTTGATTGAGTGATTATTCTTTTACCAATACTAAATCTCTACTACAGCCATTTCTTGTAACCAGCATAGCTCTGGAACCATTCAAAATATTCTGATACATATGTTGTCTCATTATTGGTTTTTTTCAACTCTGTTTTAGATATGTACATTAATACCATGAGATGATGCTTTTGATGAACATGGCACCATAACTGTTGAACATATTTTCAAGGAATTACATAAGAACATCGTCTTAACTTTTTGCAGTTTAGCCTCCTACATTTTGACAGTTATTACCTTATCTAATGTTTTGTTTCAGTATAAGGGTCACTATGACTGTCATTCTTTCTTGTTTACTTTCTTTTAAATTGACAAGTGGTGAAGCATTTGGTTGGTACGTTCAAAGGGGTCTAGGTTTAATACCTTAGTTCTGATCCATACATTTTATTATTTATTGGATTTGTCAATTAATACCATGAGATGATGCTTATGATGAACATAGCACCACAACTATTGAACATATTTTCAAGCAATTTCAGAAGAGCATCATCTCACAATTTGTATATGCTTTTAATGTTTAGCCTCCTGCATTTTGACAGTTAATACATTTTTTGATGTTTTGTTTCAGTATTAGGATCACTATGACTCTGTGACTCTTTCTTGTTTACATTCTTCTCAATTAACAAGTGGTCAAGCATTTGTTTAGTACATTCAAAGTTTCATGGTTTAATCCCTTAATTTTTCTGTTGTTTGAATTGGTTGTTAGGCATCTTATGTTGATTTTTTTCTGCATGTTACCTGCTACTGCTAGGGGTAGCATTGTTTGGAATTGTTGATTTACCAGGGTATCATTTCTTGTTAACCTGCTGCCAGTAAAAAGGTTGGTCATGCAGACAGTCATTGGCTCATGTGTTCATTGATCGGACTAGAGTTAGAAAATTTTTGCTCAGTCTTCACTAAGTCACTGCATATTTACAGTCGGAATCTCCTCTGCCATTGGTATCGCATGCTAGAAAAAAACTCCGGTGTAAATAATGATCATTCTGAATTGCCCTCAAGTGCATATTTGTTAAAACATCAAGACATAACTGTCAGTAGATAAAATGTCATTACTAACAGCAACATAAGCAGTTGTTTCAGGTTATTGAAACCAAATGATTTCATGCATGTTTTCACTATAAAATTTCAGGAATCACTTTAATACTTTAAAGTGCAGGTACTGCATTTTCAAAAGGCAATAATTGGTAGTTTCAGTTTGAAATGGCAATGAGCAATATTTTTAGTATATATGATTTTGTAAGAATCTGTTCTTTTGCACATCTAGTAGGATGTTCGTTGACCAGAAAACTTTCAGTTTAGGAATTGACAATTTGATTCCCTCCAAATCTCTTTCAGAGCATTTAATGTGCGTCAAAAAGAGACAAGAATATTCTGAATTAGCATGTATTATCATGCCAATAGCCCTTATTGATTATTCTGGATCGTACAGGCAGCGAATAATGCCTCACTGCACACATAAACCACCTCATTTTATAGTTTTAGAACTTTTATTACAAGGAAACACAGAAATTTAGTGTTTTCAGATGTTCAGTTTATGCAAAATTCTATATGAAGGTATTTAGCGTTAATATTTATTGTAATGTGCATATAGTAAATTGATATACTAAATTCAGTTATCTTCATACATGCTATTATTTTAGAAAATAGTGTTAATATAACAATTATTAATTCATAATTTATTCTCCAGATGATGACTTGTGTCCGCTTCAAAAATGTAATCCAGCAGAAGCCTTGATGACCAGCATGGAGTGTCCATGCAAGAGCTAGAGCTTCCAGAACATGTGTGAAAGAGTGACCGACAACCCTCTGGATGGGAAAGTGTCCCACCCATGTTCATGAGACACTTCTGGGAGTCTACCTCAGCGAAGAGAACTGAAGACATGATCAGAAATTGGTGACTTTGTTCAAACAGAAAGCAATAAACGTTTTTTACACAAGAAAAAGAACCCATTTTCAGTTCCTCAAAGAACTAGTTCACACAGTGATCTAAACCATTGGTGTCTTGAATCATCAGAAAAGCTGGACTTTACCGATCGGAGTTTTAGCATAGAAGGAGTACTTCCAACAGAAGAGGCAGATTCATACTTCGACTTTCTACAAACATCTAACACAGACTGATGATACTCTTCTTACAGACAAGAGCCTTAAAGACATTGGATTCAGTCATTCACAAAATAAAATATTTATCAAGGTCCCCCAATTTTGTCAGTGATAAATCTCATAAGACTAGATATGGATCGAGTGTACAAAATCTTCATTCTCCATTAATGTTTTTTAGACAAATTCTCTCCAAATCGGACCCTTGATGGAAATCATTCTTTGGAATAGTCCGATTCTTCAGATGCAATGGTAGGAATGCCTCCAAAACTGCTGATGACTCTTAAAGATGATTCAAATGAAAATAAAGTCAAAAACAGCAATATCCTCACAAGGATTGAATTTTAAGTGTTCAGAGGACCTCTCATCACACTCTTATTCATTTGAATAGTCCCATAATCACAGAGGTGCAGACTGACAGTCTTTCTGCTGTGGACACAGACAGAAAAATAACTAAGACTAAATTATCAATGCCAAAGAAATTAAAAATGTTCATATACAGCAGTTCCCAATCAAACTAGTGTATCTTTCTGATTCTGAAATAGATGTAACTTACATATCTATATTATCATTTCTTCATTTATTTTTCTATTGTATTTAGAATTTTTTGTTATTAGGTTTCAAGTAATTCTTTCTTTCTTTCATAACCTTACTGTCATTTTCTAGCTTCACTGTGTTGTTTTTTATTTTGTCCTATAATTAAAAATATTCTTTGCAAAATACAATGTTGATGACATGGGCCAGTTTTACACCGATTGCTAAATTTTAGTGGTTACTCTTTTTGCCAGAATATGACTCTTGGGTAATTGAACTTCAAGATCTGCCATTTGATGGCAACAGAGCAAGGTCTGTGTTACTGGCTCAGATTCAGGCCTGGAGATAATAACACAAATGAGCACTCAGATGTCATCATGTGTGTTTGAGTGCGAGAATTCTTTGATATCTTGTAGCCTAGGAATCTTTGTTCACTCTTGGGTTCATTTTAAACACTAAAAAGAATATACATTTCAGATCTGAAAAATGTTATTCTCCACTCAGTCACAGCTGTGTTAAATGTAAAATACCTTGGTACACAAAAAGTAGACTTTGCTTTTCTAAAAAAATTTATATGACCCATTTAGTATTTGGATAATATTGGAACCAATTCTTTTTATCTTTAAATATGTTACTCAATCATAATACCTTTGGAAAACTACAACTACCTTGCAAATCCAGCTAAACGTTATCTGTCCAACTTGGTGGCAGTTAGATAGGGTAATCTCTCTTTGATACCAGGGTCAGTGTCAAATACTGTGAATTCTTCAGTTACTACTTCCATGTGTGAAGAGGCCTCCCTCACAAAATCCAAAAAGAGCAGTTTGGTAGTTTTGACTTCTAAATAACCAGCCAAGGGAGTTTCATTGGCTAGACTAAGAATTTTCTGTTGATATGGTGTAGGAACAACAATTTGATAGCTGTGACCACTCATCACAAGCTGGTACCTCAGGTGGTCTAAGTATTCCGATAAAATTCCCATTTTTCGCAAAATAACAAACTTAGACTTTTGTGGCTTCAGTTTCACTAATATAGCTCTGAAACAAATGGTTCTCGGGGATCTTGTTCCTGTTTGACGAGTGATCGTCTTTTGTCACCCTGATTAGAATAAAGAAAATGAGTAGTAAAAAGAGGATCAGTGTGATCAATACCTCATGAATGATCAATACCAGGAGCAAATATGACCTCGTCATAAGAGTGAAGAAAAAGTGTGTCAGCTAAAGGAATAATTTCCTGAAAACATCATTCATAAGAGCTCTCTTTGCCATTGCTCTAGTAACTGCACAAGCAGGGTGTAAATCAGGGATTTCAATCTCGATAGAATCAGCTTTTTGATCCCAACAAGGTTTGTCAGTTACGAGTCGATTCACAACAACCTCATCTCCAGCTAGGCCATTGTAATAGTAGTAATAAATGAATACCCCAAATGGTAACGAAGTCATTGTTCTGACTCGCATTTCCTGAGACCAAGTCTGATGACATACACAATGGAGAGGAACATGTACAATGCTGCACACTGCTCCCTGGATAAGAACACTTTCACTAGCAGAGGGAAAAGTCAATGTACCTCATAATAAAAGATTGAGAAGTTCCTGTGTCCATTAATATTTTAATAGGGATATGCTTGGCAGAACCACCAATAAGTGATACAGAAGCTTCTGACATGAATGGTTCATATTCTCCATAATAATATGACTGATTTGTTTGAGCCAACCAATATATTGCATTCAATACAAGACCATAAAGCTGACTTCTTAGAAATAAAGAGTATTTGGAATAACTGTCTTGATTCTGTTGCTTATTCTTCAACCTGTAGCAATTAAAAAATAACCATTTCTTCCTAAAATAAGCACTTGTAGGAAGAGATAATGATTTCTTATAAGTCTTATCAGAAGTTTGATTGTAAAAGTTGGAAGTACTTTTATGAAACTGATGAATTTTTACCAAAATAACTGTTTGGAGGAAGACTTACTGGCAAATGAAAGTTTGTGAGTCGAGGAATAATCATCTGTACAAGCAACATTTTCTAAGGTTACAAGCTTTTGTTCTATTACGACTCTATAGTTTTAAAATAAGTAATAGAAAACAATGAGAAGCAACAAGCTTTGTAAAATTCAACAAATAATTTATTTCACTAGAATACAAAGTGAGCATGTAAAGAAAAGGAACATACGGTTTTGTGAATTAAATCCCAGATAATCCTAGAATTTACAGACACAAGTCCTAATAATTAAAGTTCTGAATAAACATCAGTGGAAATCCAAATTAAATCCAACACTGATGTGTTTGTGGTGGCCCATGTTGTGTTGATGTACCAACAGTCTTGGATCACAATAATACTATTAAAGAATTAAATACTTATTTGAATTTTCAGTATGAATTGAAGTCTCTATTTCCAAGAATGTTGTTTTTGAAGAGCACTTTGTATTTCCAGAGAAAAATCAACGGAATTAAATAATTTGAATTAAAAAAATTCCAGCCCAATAATGAATTTCTGGACACAACAATAATACAATTGATTCTGCTAAGATCTTAAAGAATGAATGACTAATTGTCAAAGAAACAAGATATTTTAAACTAAGACATAAGAAGAGACCACAGAAAAGGGTCAGAAGTACATTGTACTATTAGGATCTGAGTTGTAATTAGAAAGTCCATCACCAAAATCACAATAAAAGATATGATAATCATTACGTAGTATAGCTATGAAAATACAATGGCCTTGACTCTGCTTAAGATAACATCATCACTCAGAAAATAAGGTTTGTTTCCAAAACTGTCACTGATTTTGGACAATGCCAGCCCAACATTCAATGTTTACATTATTGATGGCATATAATTAAATTTAAAAAACAACAAACTAAGAAACATATGACCAATTTGCTATACTTTATTAATTAATTAATCTCGAGTTGAAATCTCTTACCACATTCTTGGTATCCTTGTAATTGGTTCTATGCAAAATGTACAAAATGAAAGACTTTGGTCTAATATTTCCCTTTATGTAAACCATCAAATTAAACTGCCTCCTTGTATCCTGCTTTCTAAAACACCCCATATTTTTGCAGATGACTACACTGTATAGTGATAAAATTAATTTAGCCAGTATTCAAATGTTATTCAGAAAATAAATACCATAAATACTTATTATTCTCAAATACAGAAAAATGTCACTAAATGATCACTAACATGTATATAACTAATTGTATAAATGAGTGTCTAACTCTTTCCCTCTTGGTCTGTTCAACACACCATAGAATTCACTGTAAAAAAAGCACATGGATACATGTATACATGTTATAATCATCACCACTAAGCATGTTGGGTTATACTTATAGTATTCACACATCCTCCTGGTTTTTGAACCTTCCTACCATTTTTAAAATAAAAAGCATATCAAGATATAAAAAATGCACAAAACTTAGTCATTGCATTCAGCGATTTATAATTCTAACCCGATTTTGTTGCCAGTGTTCTTAACACGCCACGTGCATTGTACGCAAGGCCCAATGTATATGAAAAAATGCTTGTGGCATCTTGCTTAAACCACTTTGTGTAGGATTTAAAATTATCTATACTAAATGAATTAAGAATATCTTGAGACAATTATTCCTTAATAATTTATGGTTCATTTTTCCATTGTGATAAAGCATAAATAACATCATGGTAAATATATTTTTAATTGGTTTAGAAATTTATTTCAATTTGGTTTTCCTAATTTTAATAACAGTGTACCTCCAGATTTCCAAAATATTTGTTCAGAAACCAGTTTTTGCCATAAGCCATCTTCATTTAGTAAAAGGTGTCTAATTAAGGCAAGTTGTATATAACACACAAATGAGTACAAGTGTATTGTATTTAATCCCCCTTCCTTAATGGGAGCTATAAGATTCTCTTTTTTCTCACACTGTTTTTCCACCACAGATGAACCTTTAAAAATAATGTATTCAGTTAATTTTCTACATGGTGTGCAGGGCTTATTTGTGCTGCAAAAAGATTAATAAAGTTTGGCAAAATCAAAGATATTATCAAAGTAATTTTTCCAATATGTGATAAATTACTTCTGCTCCACCAGCCAAACATGTTCTTCCTTCAGCTTCATTGAATAATTAAGTTTACCATATCCTCCAAATTCAAAACTAAATATACTCCCAGTAACCTAAATTTGGACATTGAACAATTAATATAAAGTTTTGGACATATCTTTTCAGTTTTTAATATGTGAATGACTCATTGATAAACTTTCTACACTATTTGCTAATCATAAATAATCTGGTCCAGCATGTGGCAGGTGTGTGTTGTACTGAAAGAATAACCACACAGTATTTCTGGATAATACATATCAACAATTCATATGTGTGTGTGTGTGTGTGTGAGTTTGATTTTTTAACATAGCTTTAACAATTTTCATCATATTAGTATGTGATGTCTGCTTGTGTGTGTGTGTGTGATTTAGATTTTTAACGTAGCTTTAAAATTTTTTCAGTCATATCGCTACGATGTATGCAGTGTGGCAGTTTATAGTGATGTCTAGCACTACAACATCATGCTGCAGACATGTGGCATTATGTTACACCCTGTCACATTATCCTGACACCAGGCTGACCAGTCCTAACACTAGTGCTAAGTGCCAAGTGAGGCTGCTGCTAGCACCATTTTTATAAGTCTTTGGTATGGCTCGGCCAGGGTTTGAACTTATGACCTCCCGCATTCAAGGTGGAAGCTCTAACCACTTAGGCCACCAGAGCGGTCCAACAGGTCATGTAATTTTGCAGCTTAAATGCACTGAAATGTGCCTTTTGGGGGTGGAAGGTGTGAAGCTGAAATCTGAGACCAAAAAATGCTTCTGGTTTTCAGGGTAACAGAATTTTAGTTTACTGGATAAAAATATGATATTAATTAAGGAAAACCCCAAGACCAAATAAAAATGCTGATTTTAATGGAATTTTAGTATACCTAGGTTTGATTTTGATTGGTTTCACTGTAGTAGCTTTTTCAGTACATTAAAACTTACGGGCTGACATTTTGATTTCTGGGAAGTTTTGGTTTGTTGCTTTACATCACAGCAACAGAAAAAAGTTGTTTAGTGCTGACGAAAATGGAGTTGAGTACCTTTCTCAAGGACATACCTGACCACTCTGGTGGCCTAGTGGTTAGAGCGTCCGCCTTGGATGCGGGAGGTCATGGATTCGATCCCCAGCCGAGTCATACCAAAGACTTATAAAAATGGTACTAACAGCTGCCTCGCTTGGCGCTCAGCATTAAGAGGTTAGTGTTAGGACTGGTCGGCCTGGTGTCAGGATAATGTGACTGGGTGGGACATCATGCCACATGTCTGTGGCATGCTGCCCCAGTGCTAGACATCACTATAAACTGCCACACTGTAGACATCATAGTGATTTGACTGAAAAATTGTTAAAGCTTCGTTAAAAATCCAGATCACACACACACACACACACACACACACACACAAGGACATACCATAGTCTCTAACCCACGCTGGTCCAATGTAGGATTCTACCCCACACCTTGTCAGTTATGAGTCCAGCATGATACTAGCCACTTAGCTATCAAGTCAGCTCCATTGATTTCATTGGGGTGATGGTGGAATAATACAGATGTAACATACTTCTAGGTATCTTACTGTGTTGCAATTTAGAGTGAAAAGTATGAGGTTATAAAATGCCAAGCTACACTTTTTGTACAAACTGTATATATGTAACAATTTCCTAGCATCCTGTGCCACTGTAGTTTTGAGAAAATTCAGTAATTTTAATAAATTTCAATGTACTCACACCTTTTCTAAAATAAGAGTTTATATAAATATTTCAAAGTAGCAAGTAATGTTGGCAGTTTAAAACAGAGTTCAGGTCCTTGGATCTACTATGGCAGATCATGATCATGATCCTTTCCATCTTACTGACTCACTATGTAAACTACAGGCAGACACGCTTGGTTCAGACAGGTATTTTCTACATTTTTTCACTGTTACTATATCCATATATTCCTAAGAGCCCAATTTGATCACAAATTTTCTAGAAACTGATTCTTAAGGACTATCTGATTCTTATGATTCCCAAGATTGAATAAACTGGTCAGATATAAGTATATTTTAACCATAAAGAAAACCTTTCTCTTCCCAATGTACCTGCATGCCTTGACCCTACCAGAACCATCCTTACAGCTACAGCCCTCATATTTGTGCAGTTGGTTTCGTTAATTGCAAACATAATGGGAACTATGACCCTCCCACCCCCTCTTGCACACATTTATGTTTTTTAGAGTTTATAAATACAGTATTATAATTATAGAAGTTTAATGACATTTGTCCATAATATATAATAAGTCGCATGTGATGGCACTTCTAACTGTTCAAACTACAGCCACTGAAAGCAAACTAAACACCAGTAGTCATATGGTATACTCTCAATACACTGTCTGCTGTGCATTTAATCACCCATTAAACTGACAGCACATGAAACAAATTGGACAATTCTGAAATACTTGCATTTGATTTTATTTATTTGTATGGAACAGAACCCGAGTTGAAATGTTTTATGAAAGCAAGCTAGTAAGGCAACAAGTAACTTTAGTAAATTTGCACCAGGATTATATAAACAAGCTACCAAAACAATATTTTACACATTACGATTATATTGCCAAAAAAAATCAGTTCGTTTTTCAGGGTACATATCACAAGGTGATTTGATGTTGTCAGAGATTTCATCGTACTTATTGACAAAAACATCAGACTCCTGTGATGTAATGATATTTGGTCCAATATTGTACATTCCGATGGCATCATATACAAAAATTCATTTGCAATCGATTCCTTGATATTTTTCATGTCGGAATTGATGTAACCTGATAGACAACAGCCTTCATTTGCCAATGATTTAAAACCAAAATACCATTTCCTTTATATGAAAGAGGGGTGGTGGTGGTGGTGACAATATTTTGTCAAATAAATGTCTCTAAGACTACATCATTGGATAGTTTGATTTGTAATTGATTCCTTGATCAAGTGTACATTGATATTGATGTATCGTTCATGACAACCCAGATTTGGCAAACATTAAGACCAAAGTACCATCTTCTATTGGGGGGCTGATGTTTTGGCCAATATTGGACATTCTTTCTTACTGTCAGCTAACAAAATTCCATTTGCAATTGATTCCTTAAACCAAATGGCATAGCAACCACCCACCAAGCAACCCTCACAACAATTACCATCAAACAACCTTTTCTGGGGGGAGGGGGCCCCAGAATTAAGTTTGGGTGCAGTAATGTTAGAATTTCTTGCTATGCCACTCCTTGAACAATTTTACATTGATACTGATATATTGTTTTACATACATTATATTCATTGTGTGTCCTTAGGCAAGGCACATTACTTGCCTCAACACGATACAAAATATAATGTGCTGCTGTGGGTTTTTTTTTTAAGATTCTCCAAAGCAAACCAGACATGATCTGGATTAAAACCCTTCTTCATAGTATATACAAATCTATGCTATACACCTACTGTTCAGTCAGCATTAATGCAATCTACATGAATCACATGGTTTTATCAGGGCAAAAGAAACAATGATCAGTCAGATTGGACATTTGTGTCAAAAGGAAGCTGGGGAAAAGAAACTTATTTTGAATAAGTGTTAAGGACAGACAATCCAGTAAAAAGTAGTTACATGTCTCTTTTATTCTTGTGAAATGTATTCAGGTTTCATTGACATGCTTCTGTTGTTAAGATCTGTTCAACAATCACTTGTTGTATCACCATAACTGAAAGACAATGATATTATTTTTAATGTTAAGTGCAGAACATAAATATTTAATGTTTTGTTGTTGTTGTGGGGTTTAACGCCATTTTTCAGTACAACATAGGCTGTACATGGCAGCCAGTATTAGTGGTGGAGGAAGAACCCGGGGAAACACCGGAATGAACCACCGACCCATGGGAAACTACTGGCAAGCTCTCTCACATACCCACATTGGCTGAACCCGAGACTCGAACCCACACAGACAGGTGAGATGGCAGTGATCCGTAATGGTAAGCGCTTTAGACCACTTGGGGGCCCTTTTAATGTTTTCATCACCAGTTTGTTTCCATAGTGAATACTGTTTGCAATATTTGGTTAATAAAAATCCAAACCTAAAACTTAATATTTTTGTCAGTATCAGTAAAATGTTGAGAGATTAGTAAGGAAAAACAAGTTTGAGAAGTTGAGAAAAATTGTACTTTCCATCATTACCAAAGTAGCACATGGAATGGAACCCTAATGTTGATTTCTTTCACTGTCACAATCATTCATCCAAATTCATGTCCGAAGTGTTTTCTTAATTTAACAAACTGTGTCTTTACATTTAAATTAAATGACAATAAATCACACTGAGAAGTAGAATAAAGCAATGACTGAACCTCGTATGAATCAATGAATATGGACAGCAATAGTTCTGAGTTACATTTTTTTAAATGTATATACACAAATATAACCCATACTCACATGTGACTTGCTTATACTTACCTTTCGGATATGAGAAATTATTTGTCTTTCAAGCATGAATCCAATACTGGGTTTTTATGTGTGCTTGACCTTGCAGTTATATATATGCTAGTCGATGTGGCTTTTAATCCATGGGTCATCAAGTAAAAAGCCATACATTGTATAAAATGTTCTATTTCATATATTCCAAGTCAAGAGCAATGAACTATTTCAAGAATAAAGAAAACATGTTTTCACTTAAGAGTATGTTCAAGAGATTGCTCAGTCTGGGAGGGGTGGCCTTAAAGCTTAAGCTATTACATTTTAGAAAAACAACGACTTTCTTTCCAAAATACTCGAGAAAGACCTGAAGGGATATATAACACTGGAGAGTGGCTGCAGAAACCAGTTTTTAAATGATTATTGCAACAGTCCATATGAGGCTGCTGAATTTGTATGTTGTGACCTTTGTAAAAATTATGCACCTAGAAAAATGCAATTGGTATGAAATTTATAACGGGGCAAAATCAAATAGATACATCATGCACATGACTGAATATGTGAAAAATGATGTATCTGGTAAAACTGCTTTTTTACCCGATTGATGATTTAATTCAGCATGTAACAGAAACAATTGATGTCACACCTACTGTACTCAGGTATATTGCTGATTCATTTAATGCATTACTTGTAGGAAATAATAATACATTATTCAGATCAATCAGGTAAATGTCTCGCCTGTCACCCTGCTTGATACAAATCTGTTTTACTTTTCTTCTGACCATGACCTTACCAACTGGTAGAAGAAAGCTGGGCATGTGTTCAAATTCAAAAATGATGCGAATGACACTCCCCCACTGCTGTTTTGGGATTTGATTTTAAGTAAAAAATTAGGAACATAAGGAGAATAAGGGTTTTGTAGACACAAAAGGGAAATGCTTACTTATTCTCTAGTCCAAAAATGACACCAATTGCTGCAGAATTAGGAAATTGTATTAAAACATATAAAAAGTTATGCCCTAACATTATACCAGCTGAAGCCACAATCACTATAGATGAAATGAGTAAGGTCTGTGTTGCCTTTACCAAGCTGGCAAAACAAGTTCAGAAATGTTGTGCTAGCTACTTACTTAACTAAATCCCCACTTGTCCAATATGTCACTTATATGCATGTGAGGGAAATTAATATATAGCTACTGTGCAGTTTCCATTGATTAATAACTGTGCATGTACAAAAGGGTTAACTATTACAAAATTTGTGGCAGCATAGTGGTTGGTCCATGATGTTTTTATGACCATAAGATGACTATATGACACATCAATAACTGAGAATACAGAGCAACAATTATAATGGGTTTTATTCAGCTTTAATTTAAAATGGGCTGGGTGCTGCTACTGCTATGTATTTGCCCTCATCTAACATGCAGTTTTACTACGGCAGATGTAAAGAATCTCAAATGGATAATGATTTCAGGTTGAATTTATAACACAAGTATATAATATCCAGCTTTTGTGAGTCTTGGCTGGATCTTATTCAATGAGTATCATGAGATTGTGTTTATCACAGTTTTTATTTTCTTGGAAATAGTTAAGAGAGAAAGAAGAAAAAATCTGTCATACTGGCTCAGATGTTGCACCTTTCAATTGTTACAAGTAAACAATGGTCCCCGATGCCAGTTGAATGAATAATGTGCAGTTCAATAACCATTAATAAACAGCATGGAAATTCCAATGTGATGTCACATAGTTGGTTTAGGTTAGTCAAGCCATATTCATCAATTTTGATGAGATTGTTTAACAGCGTTTCCACTAAAGTGTGTCAATTTCACTACTAAGTATTCCAGTTTTATTGTAATGTATTTGTGACCAGTTATTTGCATTATTTGCTTTGGAATGGTAGACTTAAACATATTTTATTTGAAGTCAGAACTGCATCAAATAATAAGAAACATTAGCTCCTTGGAACTTTTTTACTATGTAAAATCCTGTGGTTGAATAACATTCTGTCAGTTGGGAGACCAGCATATGTCCACATTCTTTTCTAAGCAGAGGTGAGTTTATTTACTCATATAAATTAACATTTAAACCATGCTCACCATAATATGGGGTCCATGTTACAGGTCCACCCAGCCCCCATCCATTGACTGATACCCTTAGTTTTATTTTTAACAAGTTCTGGTGAGGTAAATTGGCTATATTCTGACAGACATAACTAATTTTGGCAAATCACCATTAGGCAATTGATTTGTAAAATGGCAACCAAAATGTTGATATATAGTAATAGTAAAGAAAAGGTTTCAGAAAGTGGGGACCAATCAGAATCACAAAGTGATATGTTAACATGTCATCATATCAAAAATATTAAACTGCACACACTATGTGTAAAGTGTACCGACTATGTGATAAAATGGATTCCTGACAATTCCAGGAGGTACGTTTCCTGATTGAATATTACTTTCCAGATTCAAAATCCAGTCTAACTTTGCGATAATCAATTGAGGATTTGAACTTGAGTCTGTTTAGGGGTCACTCACCAGTTATTATATACTTTTGAGTGAGTAACATAGGTAAAGCGAAGTTGTTTACATTTTATACATGCACAGTGGTGAGAACGTTGGCATACCTCTACGCTATTTTGATGTAATGTGGCTGACATTTCTTTGGATATTGTACTTACTGAAATTGTACATGATCTAAGCACACTGCTAGCTAAAATGACTGCTCCCTTTTGCTAAAATAATCAGCCTGAATTAGTCTAAAGTACATTATCTTTAGCACCTATTAAAGTAGGAAAAATGAATTTTGCCTAGCTAGACAATACCAGCTTCTGAAAGTGCAATGGATATATTACCAAATATATAAAAAGTAAAAAAATAGTTATCGGCTCTTTATTTTACAATTTATCTCTTAAGTCCAGAAAGTGAAAATGACCAAGTGGAGCTAGCACTTTTTTGAAAGGTGCACATCTGGAGTAAGGTCAAGCTGTATACTCTATAATCCATATTACACTCATCAATCATACACCAAAATAAAGAGAATTAAAGGTTCTTTGAACAATACCTAAAATATACAAGGTCTTTTTTAAATAGCCTGTGTAACCAGTGAGGAACCCCGGGGAAATTCTTCTTCTTTAAAATTCTAACCCTATTCAAAATACAAAACTGAAGAGCGCCACGTTAATAAATCTACTGGTGCCTGTATATTTTTGTGTGCACTGAAAGACCTGTCCGAATATGGTACAAAAGTTTGACTTTCTTCTTTAAAATTCTAACCCTATTCAAAATACAAAACTGAAGAGCGCCAAATATGGTACAAAACAGTTTGACTTTTTACCGATCATGTGTCATTTTCCACTCATCACTAAAAAATTACTCTGTGGCAGCCAGCCCTACATCAGATGCACTGTCAGATTTGAAATGTACTGCTTTACATCTGGCCAGGATGGTTTTCTTTTTGTTCATAGGGCCAAGTCCTTTAAGCATCTGTTTTGTCCTTTTGACAAACTGTTCCATTATTTATCTGATGGTGTATGACTGTCTTCTCTCTAGTGCACAGACTATATGATGATTGCTGATGGTATAACAAGTACAAGATCTCTAGAACATATTTAGTTCTGTTGTTATGAATCTTGAGCAGCAACATGGCAACCATGTAACCTGTCCATGTCGGATCTGTGTATCACATCCAAAAGCTCTATGTATAGTAAACCAACCTGTAACACAGTATGGCCATATGCTGCAATAAATCTAGAATAAAACATAAGATATTATATTTGACCTCTGCAACATAAAAGACCGCATACAGTGATAGCTAAATGCTTACAAAATTGACAAGCATATAATAAGCTAGTGAAATGCGAGTCAGAGATGGACTGGCTACTACCAGAAATTTAAACCTGGGTCTTCCACTGTGTCTCTGGAAGCTCTGCCACTGAGCTATAGTAACTTATAAGGTCAAGCCATACATCCAGAATGAACCTTCTTTTAAATATTGGTAGAAAATGAGTGTTATATCATGTGATTTACACTGTGCATTTGACAGTATAGTTTTAACATAACCTATTGGCCATTTACAATGTATACTGGTACTTTTCATTATAATGTCATTAATTGTGTAACATAGTGTTGCAAATTGAAGTTTCTTTAAGAAAATTTGTTTTTGTTGATGTTTGATCCATTAAAGCTTAAATGATAGCTACTGGCACTCCCTTATTTTGGTTTGGTTTGTGATGACTCTGGTCTTTAACTAAGTCAGTGCCAGCCTTAGCAAACGCAGGGTCCGACTTGGATAATTTTTGTGGGGCCACCGTGTGAGCACAGCATTGGAAATAAACTTTTAAACAAGTTTTATATGATATTGAACTTAAAATTTTCTTCCATCGCTTTAAAATTACTTTCTCTCTCTATATATATTTTTAAATATTATTAAAGCGCAGGGAACTGGTGAGCGTGAGGCGCAATCAGTCCGATTGGCCTAAGGCCGGCCCTGAACTAAATAACAGAAAAGAGAGAAAACAACAAGTTTTGTAATATTCAACAAAAAATTTATTTCACCAGAATACAATTTAAAAATAACTTACAGTACTGCAAATTAAAACCCCAGTAGTCCTAAAAGTTCTATTCGGAACTCAAAATGTATGAATTTCCAACTGATTTCCAGCGGTTTTCCAAATACGTTCCAATATTGGATGCATTGATGTGCCTGTAGTCTCAAACATGCTAATGTGCCAGTGGCCAGGAATGTGGAGATGTGTTAAGTTGTTTGATGTATCACAATAATATAATCCAAAATGTCATAGTCTGAATTCACTAAAATTCCAAATTAATGCTTTAGTCCACAGGGATGGTCCTGGCTTTTAAAATGTTGTCACCCAAAAAATTGCCAACCTCAATATTTTGTCGTCAATTTTAGAAAAACGTTGCCAGAACAAGTAGTGACTATTTTTCCAAGTCTATTAATGTAATAGGCAATTAAAATTGAAAAAGATGGGATAGTTATTACTTCACTGAAAACAAGCAATACAGCTATAATATTACAAAATAAATCATTACATTACTGTTTTGCACTATTAAAATTTTACATAATGTCACATGATGATCCGTCGCGATTTTAGGGCTGCCCACTTGTTGAATGCAGTTTCAAAGTCTAATTCTTCACATCTGTACATGCTGATTCTCATTAAACTAAGTTGAGATGCCAAGTTTATTTCTGATGTCAGTTTTTATGAGGTTCATCTTACTGAATCCGCGTTCACAGTCTTCAGTGCTGACAGGTGACACTAGTAGTCTCTCAGCAGCTGCAGGTGCGCAAGGGTATGTTGCCCTGGATCTCAATGCCAACTGAATCAAGTCCTTAACACCTCTATACACCTTACCATTCCTGAGAACTTGAACTCTAGCATAAGCCACAAAGCCAGCCAACTCCTGATTAACCTCTGACTGATTACCTAACCACAAGTAGACAAGTAATCTGAAACAATATCTGAAACCTCTGAAAGAATGGAACTGTTAGCCTGCAACCCATACAAATAAGGATCAAACAACTTGGTTAGAGCACTTAAAACAATCGAATCCCACTCCTCTGTGAACCTTGCCTTTAGATTGTCTATAACAATATCTACAAATCTGGCACAAGACCATGCAGCCTCCGACCTTTGCTTAGCACCATCATTAATTGTACGGCCTTTGTACTCAAAAAGTACACAAACCTGATGAATCTAAACTTGGTTCTGCTGAAATCTCATAAAGAAACCTAGAAATATTACCACCAGACTCTGACCTCAGACTTTCAAGAACCTCAACAGTGGAGTAAAGAAGGGGATTAACCTCGGTAAAGTCAATATCAGATCTCTGATAAGCTTGACAAAAAAATGCCAAATGCCTCAGAATGTCAGTAATATAGTGTGCTGTATTTATAGGTCACTGCATTTGTATGGGAACATATAAACGAGTTTTTTGGATAGAAATACTGCATGACCTTGGGAGTGCAGTATATCCATCCGACAAAACGAGTTCATATTTTTCCCATACAAATGCAGTAACCTTTTTATTATATGCTCATTTTCTTATTCTACCTAAGGATTAATTATATAAACAAAAATATATTTCAAGAAACAAAGTAAGTGAATGTATGCCATATTCCAAACAAAATACACAAGCGCAGATTCATCATTACACAACAACATTATTAATGCATATTTAACTCCGCCCTGATAAATTTGAACTTAGTCGCAAGCTAGACATAACTTTCGAAAGAAAATGGCATTTTGGTCTACTTCAAATTAAAATTTGGAGTCATATTGTGAATGAATACGCATTGCAACAACTTTTCCATTTGATATGGAATGAACAGATTTTGGCATTTTTGTCAATTCTGCGAAATTTCATGATTATGAACTGGATTTATCTGTGCCAAATCTACATAAAGTACATTGGATTGCAGAATCGAGGGAACAGCATGTTGACATCTGCAAGTGTTTCTGTTCTGTCATTGAATGTTGAAATCATAATGTTGGAAAAATATGAAGACTTTCAATTGCAGTTATCAAAAAGACACTATGTTCATTTCATTTTGAGTGCAGTAAGGAGAATGTAATTGCTCTTGGAATATAGTCAAAATTACAGTACAATTTCAAAATGTGTAATCAAGCTTGAGAACCCATGACATGTCTCATGTAATTCGGATTTGCAGAACTAAGAAAGTACATCTTGAGGAAATTCAGAATGTAAAACTGTAAGTATATTTTTTTGCCATTCTTATTGCCAGCTAAAGAAAGACAGTTTATGCATTGTCACTTGCATGTTATTTTTAGGGACTCGGTCTGGTGTCTATCGCTAGCCTAAATCCGAAATATTGTGTAAAAAAAGTTAATGCAGAATGTGGCAAAGCAGCTGGTATGTGGCAGTCCATGAAACATTCTGCTTTAGTTCATTCAGAAACAAATTTAATCAACCAAAATGTAAAGCATCTACTACATGAGCGTACATGATTTGTTTACAAAGTAGTTCCTAATACACTATTGGGCACATGTGTCGTGTACGCGAGTGCAATATGAAGTGCACGTGAGTGCAATATCATAAAATATGATTCTGACAATGTAAACTTAACAGAAACAAAAATGAGCATATAATAAAACAAACTTGAAACAAGCAATGGGCTTATACAGTGCAAGAGCCTTCGCAGCGTTATCTTCCAAGAAGACACTAACTAGAGCGGGAAAATTATCAACAACTGCCTGCACACTACCTTCAAAACTCAGCCACCTTGTGTTGAATACCTGATGCAAATGAGTGTGAGAAGCCTTCAACACTGGCTGAATAGCCTCAAGCCTACACATATTACGGGAGGAATATGCAAAATACTTGTACATATTATTCAGTATATCTTGAAACCTGACCATGTATCTAACCTCATAAGCTGCAGCACCTGTACCAAGAGCTAACCTATGTGCAACACAGTGAGATGCAAGCAAACCTTTAGTAGCCTCCTTCAACCTGGTAACAACACCACTCTTGCAACCCAACATGACTGAAGCACCATTGGGTGACACACCAACAAGATTGACGAATACCTAGAAAGTGTGCAACTGGTTCAACACTGCCAACAAAGCTAGTTCAGTACCTAACATAAACAACCAAATTCTGATGTACTGAAACATCTGTGCTCTCATCAAGCATGACACTGTAAATACGAGATTCCTTGACCTCCGCAACCATCTTGTCAACTATTAGATCGGCCAACGACTGCTGAAACTTGCTGGTGCTTCTGTGACTGTCATATGATGTGTGCATATCTACTTTAAGGTCTAAGAGTTGATTGGCATCCTGAAATGGAAATAATCATTAATTTTTTATGCCATAAATATTTCATTTATAATTGTACATGTTCTGATTATGTTAATCATATATTTATATATATAGCAAAAAATTGGCATTAATGCAGCAATCACGGTGTACTACAGATGTAAGATCACATTAAATATTTTAAGGTTGTACATGTGTTTTTTCCCCCTGTTACTGTCATTTAAATCCATAGAATATTACAGTTAACAAGCTATAATATAATATTCTCAATACATGTGTGATACACAACTGGTGCAGCTTTGGAACAATTGTATTGGCCAGGTTGTAGTAAGCCGCAAAGAAAGTGTTCCTCATGTCACTGATAATGGCATTTTTACTTTTACTAATAGCAGTGATCTTCACTACTTCCATGGTCTTGGCATCCTGCATCACTGTTAGTGCATAGGTTTGACTGTTGTCACCTGAAAAATAATGCATTATCAAATGTAAAATATCTACTTTCCTGATATCTACAGTGTCTCTCTCATCTTTTTTAATAGAAACATCAGGTATTAAGCAAATCTATATTATGTATATTAATTTCCAAATAATAGTTTTGTAAGGAACTTTAGTTAATGACATTTTAATACTAAAGCCTTATGATTATACTTTGCAATGTAAGATAAGTGACGTATAATGCGACCATCGATTTCATGCATTCAGTAATTAAATGTCTCCTCCCCTCCTTTTTTATGGCTAGCTTCACAAAGTACATCTCCGTCAACAGGAGTTCAGAAATTTATTTTTGCAGTGCTTTACATGCTTTGTTTATAGTGAATTGCTTCCTAAATCCCAAGAATGATCACTGAATGCTGTAGAATTTTTCTCCACAAGCAAACTAGGATCTCCATTCCCACCAATGAAACTTAAATGAGTCAACACCTGGCATTAATGAACCATATAAGCATTAATTACTATCATTAAATTAAAAGGAGTGAAGAAACATATCACACAGCATATGTGCCCCCCCCCACAAAAAACAATTCGAAAAAATTTTTTTTGAGTCAACAGTGTTATATGCATATACTAGTTAACAATAAAGAAATAAGGTGGGATATAAAATGTGGGGAATGGTTATCACATGTATGGTAGCTTGAGACAACATTTGAACTGTTAACATAAATTCACACCCATTTTAGGCATTGTTAGTTATAACATAAAAGGGCATGGTTTATTTGTCAATCAGTTGCTAGGGCTTTCACTCACTGTAGAAGAGGCAGTTTCTCTGAAGTATGTCAAAGAGGCTTATGTCTAACCTTCAGCTATTGTGTAGAATATGAAATAGGGGCACGTGGGGGTGGGGGAAGGGAAATAACGCACTCCACAGGGAGAAATGGAGTGTCTTTTTTGAGAATTTCACGTGTATTGGACCTGAAAAATTGGAGAATATTTAGTGAAAACGATGCTTAAATATTCTGCAAAAACTTCCCGGTGGTAGGTCCCAATCTGCGTGTTTTTGGATTCCATCTCCCAACTTGGCTTTTGAAAAAGCTTTATTTTTTGCATGACACACTAGAATAACTGTACGGTATTCACTAAATTTATTCAACGACTATTTGAATTCTTTGGAAATTAATGAATTTTTTTCTGTACATTTGAAACTTCAACACAGAAGGGGCATTTTTCGTTGGAACGTATTCGGATTTCTTGGAACTATTGGAATTGATAGGACGTTTAGGAAACAGGAATTCATTTACCATGCTGTAAGTTAATTTAATTCTTTCACTCCTGTATTTTGAGAAAAAAATTATTTTCAATTACGCAAAACTCATTTGTTTTGCTATTTCTTATTGCGTAGTTTAACTCCCTGCAGTCGTAACAGTGGATTGACGGCAAAAGTAAAAGATCAATGAGCAAAATTAACATATATTATTTACCCCACCTGGATTCATGTTTCATGAGACACTCCTTCTTCAAAATATCACAGCCAGTTGTAAATGAATTGACGACTTGTGCCTTGATACATATATCACAGAACATCTGCTTTAACTCTGCATCATATCTCAGCCACAGATGCCCAAGTTTCCAGCTGTTGAGAAATTTTTGGGAACTTTTAACCCGTTCATCATGATGTGGTGTTGCACTTGAAGCATTACTACCATCGCTACATGTAGATGATGTTGGACTGCCAGGTATAACATCACGTTCAGTGACTGTTGTCTGATGAATTTACACTAAATCCAAATGCTGTTAATTTTGTTAACTTACTCTGAGGATGAGATGATGAACATGCCACGTCTAACTTACGTTTACCCATGATAATGTTGCACTGTTGACATTAAATAATTCTGATTGGTTTTTTTCCCATTTGCTTTGTATTTATACACAGCAATCTGTACTTCAAAGGTAATCAGTTTTCTCTGAAGTTTCAGCACAACTATTTTATTATTATATTTTTTAAAAAAAACAACAGAAGGATTAGCCATCGTTCAATTAATTGTAGCTGTTTCTGTTCACGTCTTGAGAGGTTGGTTGATTGTAGGTATGGTCCGGTAGCATGATTGAGTGTATCACATCATACAGTACTCAGGCCAGATATTCACATAAACGGATTATGATGTAACAATGCACTGCAAAGATGGGTTTGTCAGTACGAACAAAGGATTTGTTTACGTAACAGATAGATTCCAGTGCACTGTGTATCCAAGTTTGCGGCTTCCTTTTGCAGTCCCTTTGAATTTCTCCACTCCAAATCCATGATTCTATCTACAAACTGAACAGCCAAAAAGGCTGTCGCACAAAAAAAATTGGCAGATGGTATATTTTGTCGCCAATAAGGAATAAAAGCGCAATTTGTGACACTGGCGAAGCCCAGGACGATCCTTGGTCCAAAAATGTTATTATTTTTCAAGTAAAACAACCTTATGTAAAAAGCTAAGACACAATAATACAGCCAGAATGTAGGTCTGTCTCTTCTCTAAAACATTGTTAACAAGTTTAGGAATTTCCAAGTTAAAAACTAACATCCTACAGTCATATAGAAATAAACATGTTTACTTCCAACTATAATGATTTGAATATTTAATATATACTGACAGAGAAATATTAGCTATTTATTATGTTGCTTGCAAAAAAAAAATGTCACTGGTCAGGTACACCATTAACTTGATTCTGGACAAAGGTCAAGTAAACAATACAGATATACATTATATATAATCATTAAGAAAAGCCAACAAACAATACAAAATAAATATACATAACAGGTTATATTCCCAAAGATTAGGGTTATGCACATACTATTCTCAATAGCTGAATAATTCAGCTATATTTGAAGTTATTACATGAAAAATGTAATTGGTAACTTTCATATCAAGAAGTACATGTAAATAGAATTTGGTATGGTTTTTATATTCCTCAAGAAATTAATTACACAATATGGTAGAATAAAAGATTAGTAAAGCTGTTATAGTCTTGTTTCCATGTAAGAGCACCTCCCATAAATATGCTTTCCTTTAGAAATCTGAAAAAGATTGATACAAGGACAAGAGATAATGAAGTAATGAAACAACTCTTAAACTGTCGTCATTAATTTAAAAGACAATATTATGCAGCATAAAATTGCAGCACCTCAAATGGACACTTGAAAAGAGATGCAGTAAAAAGAATATAAAGAACTGGAAATATCCATTGGACACCTGAGACAAGTTGAACAAACAAACTGCAGGGCATGTAGTCCATGAGCATGCCTGCCTGGGCATGCTTTTTCCAATGAATATTTGCATGTGCTTCATTTCTTAACAAAATTTGTCACTGATAGTATTATTGCTTTCAAGATTGCAATCAGATTTTTGTAAGCGAGTGTTATGATGAATGAGCTCATGTCCATATGTTTAACACAGTTGTCAAGAAATGGGTGTTACAAACACTTCAGATTGAAATCACATACAGTTAGTGCCTTCAGACTGAAACTTTGGGAAAAAATACCTGATAAAGACACTCATACATCTGATAATGGCATTTAAAAATTGGGGCAATATAATGATATTTATGTCTTATGTTAAATAAGGCCTATATAATACACAATGATTGTTTTGTCAGGCATGTTAATTTTGTTCCTGGGCAGGTGAAATTTAGTTTTTACTTGTCTGGTAGGTGGGATAAGAAAATGGAATTTTTCTAGATCTATTCTCAGTTTTAAACACTAAACAACTTTGAAAAATACATAGTTAAATCATACAAAAATATTTAACAAACAAAGCTGCTAATTTTGATAATATAATATGCAAAATATCAAGATGCAAGGATAAACATTAGAGTAAGAGGGCAGCAATCTTGTAGTAAATAAATACAGGTGAATAAAAGCAACGAACTCGATCATTGTGTCACCCAAATTTCATAATGTATGATAAAAAGTGTCAATAGAAAATAACTTTCCTCACTTGTGGTAATATTGGTCACAGCTACTGACTTCTTTATTATAACAATATTCAAAATGATGATAATTCAATGTCTGGTTTTAGTTGGTGTAAAAGTAAGGGTACCCTGTGACATAATTTTAAGGAAAGATGAACCAAGTTCAATGATACGTACAAGTGGCAATAATATCTTCTGAAAACCAAACAATAAAAATTCAAAGATGTATCATTTGTCTAAATAATATGCCGAGTGTTGATATGACATGTTCAAGTGCTCAAGCACTGAGAAAGCTGGGGGATATAATCGTTAAGACCAACAAAATTCAGAAAATATGCCATTCACTGTAAAGAAGTTTCAATGGAACATCTCAACAAAACGTAAACAAAAGAGAATAACTTAAGACCTTTTTCATGAGTCTGTTCATTTGTCATAGTGATAGCTATCATCTTCTATACAAATGGTAATAATATTAATCTATTGCACACAATTATAGAGTACACAATCCCTTGCTTTGGCAGAAGTAACCTAATGGGCCAAATCATGCCAAGTTTGCCTGCTGGCAATTCTGCTGCTAGAAATATTTCACCAAACATACGTTACACAATAAATGTTCTGTGCATGTTTCATTCCATGAAATGGTTGTAAAAAAATCCAATATAGGATATAAGTTGTACAGTTTGAAGATGCCCTTTCTCAACTTCCCAAATGAACAACATATTCACATCTTTTATGAGTGAATCACTATTTAACACTGTCTCTGCATTTGTTTCCATAGAAATACATATAGCAGCATGCAGCAACTTTGTTATATTTGAGAGTGTTACATCATCAAATGATAATAGGTTTATACCTGAAAATTTGGTAGCTAATATTTCTAATTCGCTTTTTGATATCGGTAATTTATCATGTACAGAAACACAGCTCCACCCTCTTTCAGTTCCTATGAAAATGAAATGTGATGTAAAGATCAAATAATACACAGAACATGTTTGTTTTAATAATATTAAGTGGAATGATTGCATGTGTATGTAGCTAAAATAAATACCAGTATGTGTGTGTTGTGAAGTAGACAGAGCTACTTTGGCTACCACCAGGAATGAATTTAGGTCTTCTATTGTGTCAGTGGATACTCTGCCACTGAGGTGCAAAAGCTTATATACCGTCATATGTCTGGACTGATTGTATGCAGTAATGCATGTAAGATATCATCTGTTGAAACCAAATAAAATAATAGTTTAAAAACAGTCCTCTCTACTTTGGCATACAGTTTTTGTCCATAGAAGGCCGTTAAGTGTAAAAGGTTTCAAATTGTATCAAAATTTGACAATTAACTAATGATACATATCTACATTTAATTTCATACTACCGTAAAATGTCAGCTCCAAAACATGCCTTCCCCACTGCTCTACCTCTAAATATGTATTAAGCAAGTAATATACATGTAATAAAATGCATACCTTATGTCCAAGACTGGTAAGTCTGGGTCAATTTGTGTAGATACTGTGCAAGTATAAACAGGATCATGCTGAGGCAATACTTCATTTTTGGTTGAACTGATGGATACATCATTAGGCCTAATGGTGATGCCTTCATCACTGACCAAGCAGGTAGAAGGGAGCAAGCATTTCACTCTGGCATACTCGGATCTGCATGAAGCTCCTGAACACATAGAAAAACTCCAGTTATATTAAGAATTTTTAAAAAAAATGCCTATGCTATGTAAGAACAGAAAAGGACTACACAGATGCAAGCTATAAGACTGCACATCAGAAGCAGAAACCAAATAATCCAACTGAATTACATTACTCTGTCATGGTCAGGATTCCAGTTTTACATAAAAAGTTTTATGATTTTTCTATAAAGGACCCCATTATAATAATAATATATATTTTTATTATCCCATAAATTATCATGTTATAGTGAATAACCAGTGCAATGTTGACAGAAATACCTATTGCAGACTTTAAAATAGTGCACTTCAACTCTGACTATGGGTACCTTATACATGCATTAATATTAAAATATATTTGGATTTAATTAGTACTTATTAAATTCACATATCTTACTGAAATAATAAAAATATGAATTCAGAAAAGCTGTTTCACTATTGTATGAGATCCGAAACAAAAGTGGGTATTGACACAATAAACATCTTAAACAAGGTCTTGAAGGCAATCCTTGAAGAAAGACATTCAAACTTTGATCAAATGGATCAATACAGAATGCTGCTAACTGGTAGTGGAAATGCAAACTTGAAAGTGAATATAACATACTTCCGTCTCTGCTTCTTTACATGCACTGGAATCTTTCCTGTTGGCAATGACCTTTGCCCTTTAGAGTAGGTGTGGAAACCAGTATGACACTTCATTCTATAAAATCAAAGTCAAAATTAATGAAACAAATCCTTTCTATTGTCACTAGGTATCAAAATTCAATCCTGTATAATTAGAAACAAGATACTGATTAGAATCCAGTTATATATATATATATATATATATATATATATATATATATATATATATATATATATATATATATATT
>JAECUM010094742.1:0-10490 GCA_016617855.1 Megalonaias nervosa | reverse complement strand
AAGAAACGAATGAAATCGCTGATATGTAAAATTTCGGTTAACATATTTTATCAACTATTTTCCTTTGTTGATTTTAAAATCTTTTCCTTTGTACAATTGCGACGTTTTCAAATAAAAAGGTTATTCACATAAAGAGTGTTCTTAAGATAATAATAAAATACTGTAATATCTCCCGGGTCTAAAATCACCTAGTTTTAAATGTTGACATTAAGACTGTGCAACATAGAATTATTCCAATCGCTAATTACTAAATAGGCATATATGTGAACATTCCAAGATATCCTTACCTAAGATACTTTTTCAAAACAGGAATGATGCCCTATTGACAAATTTTACCTGGTCAATTTACGAAATTATTTCAAGCAGGCATGATTTCCCGAGAATATGGTTCAATATGACGTCAGCAGGACTAATTGTTTTAACAAGATTGTGTGGAATGTACACACAGACACGAGGATTCTGATATATTCTTATATATTCCACCTCTAAAGAGTTAGGACCGTAAGAAATAAAAATTATGATGGATATTATTTATCCTTTCTATTATTTATCCTTTATCTCAAACGCTTAGTAAAAGTTTCTTGTGTCACATCAACATAATTACAATAAATTTAGAATTGATGAATTTATATGTGTTAGCAAAATACAGTTTTTACATTCAGCAGATGCTTACAGTAACATTCCGATTGCCAATTTAATTATAGTGTTAGGACGCCCTCCCGTTTGTTTGTACACCCCACCACAGATTTTAAAACAAAGGCATCAAGGATAAATAAAATGCACAAAACGTAGCCATTTCATTCATTGATTTATCAGTTCTGACCTGATCGTCGCCAGGGGTCCCAAAAACTGTCAACTTGACATTTCGAAACAAACAGGAGTTTCTTTGGTAATCGGGCACCATAAATAGATTTAAGCAACAAATGTGATGTACTTCGCCGACTTTGATAAATTGCAAATATTGGACCGAGACAAAACTGTTTCCTGGAACGAACTGTTCTTGAAACTAGAAAAATAGTGAGCAGTCTGTCAGTTTACATCGTGAGGTTCTGTTTGCTTTGAATGCCAATAGGTTGACAATGTTCGCGACCCGATGGTGACAGTCAGGTTAGAAATTATGAATCAATTAACGAAATTAATAAATTTTAGTGCTTTTTTTTATCCAGGATGGTTTTCGTTTGTAAATCGGTGGGGGATAAAAACAAACAGGAGGGTGGACGAATACGATAGTAAACTGTACGGTAATCACACAGTATAAATTATTAAGGTATTTTGCAAACAGATACAACGTTTCCAATATTGGGTTCTATATACAACAATAAATGGCCTCTTGCAAGATGTCTACAATAATTCAAGGGATACGAGGGGTTGTTTCACACTTAATTTTCTCATTGGTTCTCTTGCCTTGAGGAACACATCCATCCGTCCGTCCATCATTCCATCCATCCATACATACCTTATCTATATAACTATCTATCCGAGCCCACTTGCACTACCTTTCATACACTCACAGAGAATCATGAATAATGAATGCAGTTTGATAGGCAATTAAGGTTCATGTGTACTTAAGTAATACGGTATATGATAACCACTGAGGTAAAAAAAAAATTAAAATAATTTATCTAATTGCATGGCGAAGTAGATCTTGTAACAAGCCACCAGAGTCATAAGTGGAAACTGTTCTCGATCTGCAGGCTCAATAACGAAAATACGAGAACGCGAACTTTCTGTTTTCTGGAAAGACCCTGCGAAGTCCGATTGTACATCATGAATAATGCATTTTTTCACCAACCTTGCCTCCGGTCTATCGCAAAAATACCTCTTACAGATACATTAGGTTCAATTGTTTATTTTACCAGTACTATACCACTGTCGATTTCATATTGAACATATCGATCCAAGTGCCCAGGCAACAGTAAAAATGAATATCTGATTTCAACAGATATTTTCAGATGTAATGGAATTGAGGTGTTTATCAAAGCTGAGATTTTCTAGAAGGCATTTGAAACAAGAAATAATAAATAAATTGTAAATGGGAATATTAATAATTCAATTTTTTGATTTAACGCATGAAAATGTTTACTGGTGTAATTTGCGAAATTGTGAAATTAGCGTTGCTCTACGAGAACGTTGAATGTTCATTTCTCCTTAAATGCATCTCATACATACGATCTGTCTCTCCCCCCCCCACCTCTCTCTGTCTCACAATGTGTTATTATGAGCCTAATCAATTTTCCGCAAAATAATCCATATACAGTACCAGAAAATTGGATTCACAAGACGATTAAAAATCGTATTGTAACTACTTTGTGATTGACGGGCAGCAAGGTTATCTACCATTATATGGCATCTTAACAATCGTCCCTCGGTCTTCCCAGTCACTGGTTCAAGAATAAGCGAGAAGAGTTTAAATGGTGAATGCCATTCCCTGACGAACAGTCGAAGACCTAGGCTACCCCTCCCCCCCCTTATTTTTCACAAACACTTTACTCTGATAAGCTAAAGACGAAAGACGTAGTATATGTGTTCTATATTTTTTTACCTTTTGCTGTCATCAGTTCTATAGAATATCAGAGCATTAGCTGATAAATCTTTTCAATTTCATTAACACAAACTAAGATTTACGTTATAGTGAAATAAATTGCGCAATAGCGAATGTAATCGGAAATCTTAAATCTGAAGCCGATCAGATGCAGGATCAACATATTTCAAAACATTTTTACAAGTCGTATCAATTTAAATGAACTTATTTTCAGAAATTCTAATAAAACAGTAACATCTTAGACTGTGTGAATATCTTTGCTTAAAATTGAACATGACAGTCAAATCTGCTCGAATAAATATGCCAATTATACACTGTGGACAATGTCGGGTGAAGGGCATTTCTTTAAAGTTTTCAGTGTATATGAGTTGGTATCGCCATGTGAATATATTTTATAATTTTTATATTTAAAAAATTGCGACAGGGTATATTCATACAACATCAGAAGTAAAATCAGCTTATTTCAATTAGTCATACTGTATTATGTTTACAAAATAATAAACAGATTGAGAGCTATTTTTTTTACTCTGACAATATTCACCTGTTGATTAATTTGGACGCTAGTACTGCTAGGTGCCAAGGTGTAGACGTGGAATATTTATCCACCAACAGCCTAGGACGCAGACACATGGCTCGACAGAAACAGATGTAGCCTCTGAGATAGTCCTTATTCTCCAGGTAGCACAGACCCAGCACATTTAGTGCCACCTCGCGGTATTCCATATACTGGTCAAATCGTTCCCGGGTGGCGATCCTAATCAGGTTAATAAATGCACCTTGTGCATTTGCTTCATCACCCAGTTCTGTGTGACATTTGTACAGCAGATAGTATTTCAACATGTCGGAGTCAATGTGGGCTTCCAAAGGACCAAAGTGAGATTCTGGTACTTGGAAGAGTTCATATTTGACGACATGTGGAACAATGCCCATCTCCTCCTTGGTATACCTCACATCTAGTGTTACACAATGTTGAACATAGTTGTCTCTGCCAAGTCTTGCAATAGCAGCATCAACATAATCCGAGTCTTTTCTTGTCATGCTGTACTTTTGACCAATGATTATCCGATGATAACATTTACTATATATTCCAAGCAGAGGCCGTTGTTTTATGGAGTACAATGTTTCAACTGCTTTATTTGTTTTTCCAAGAACATGGAGCACCCCGGCAAATTTAACTTTTCCCGCCATCCTATCTATGTCACTGTTAGTAGATGCAATGAGGAGCAAAGGTCGACACAATTCATACTTCCTTCTATTTGGCATTCCTGTATTCATGATCTTGGCTATGTTGACATATGCAAGTGTGGCTTTCATTATTTTTGAGACACCTTTTGTTAATAACCTGTGTCTTGTCATATTAGGTGAATTTATTAGTGATAGAATATAGAGTATGTGTTTCATAGATAGATTCGTATTGAGATAACGGGTACAAGCACTGACCATGAGGTTACGTTTCTCCAAACCACTGCAGTATGCAGCAAGGTTCTGTCTCAGGCCTGGGATCTGCATAATCTGAAGTTGCTTCTGTATGGAGGGAAACGTAACTATACACTCAGCTCCCTTCGACAGAAAATCAGTAAGAAGACGGGACAAAAGTGCTGCCGTACAAGCGTTTATTTTTCCGTCAAACAGATTGTTTTCCGGGATGAAGTAAGCAGGCAGATTCTGACTCTCTACGCAGGATTTCAGAAAGTAGAGAGCTTCCATTACCCGATCTAACACGTGGAATCGCTCCCAGTTCCTGGTGTGGTGAAGTTCTACCTGCCACAGAGCTATAGTTTTCATTGTGTACGACGTTAGTACATCTTGCAAATAGGGGAAACTTTCTTTCAGATCTTTTGCCATGATTTTAAGTAAAATGTAGAAGTGTTTTTGTGTCATGTTGAATAACTGTACAATCAACTTTTCGTGTACAGCGAACGAAATGCACCATTCCATGTGAGAGGAGGGACTTCCTTTGAACCCCTTGGGAACGATATGGCACCCGGACTGTACAATGGCTGTGACGATGGTTTCTGGCGGCCATCCGTTTGTCCCACATCTGTCCATCCATCGGGAAGCTTGAACGGGCCAATCTGGGTGGGGAAATGCAAATACAGTATCAACCTGTGTATCCTTGGTAAATATAGGTTGTGATGGCCCTGATATGTGCTGAATTTGCATAGATAACGGAAGATCCTTCATCAGCATTTGTTGTAAACTCTGAATAAAGGCAGAACTTGACAAGTAAACGTTTAGCACTGAATATGGCCCTACCGTTAAAATCAGGGCTGGTGTGATATGGTGACCCATTTCACCGTGATGGTCCACTCGTAACCAAGTATAGCCGGGATGGATTCCCATATCCTCTGAATAAAATACTGTATGCTGAGGGCTGAGTGGGTCAACATGTCGGCCGCTGACTATATTAAACTTCATGACATGCATAGAATCGATATCACCTTGTCCATACTGCGATGTTCCCTCAGCTTTTCCTCCTGTTCTGACCTGGCCCATAAAGTCATTGTTCAATGCTCCTATTACGTCCATGTGACTAGCATTGCTTATTCTGAAGTCTATCATGTGTCTACTGAATCCCATGGAATCCAGCATTGCAGACATAAAGACTGAAAGACGATCAGTATTTGCCATTGTAAAACAGGTTTGGAGTTTTTCAAAACAACTGAAGACTGGCTTACTTGTGTTGTTTTGTATCTGAACTGTGATATACACAGTTAAATATACATTCGAGACACCTGCGCTGTGGGGCACCCAAGGGGGAAGTTGTTATAGTCAAAGAATGAGTAATAATAATAATAATAATAATAATAATAATAATAATAACAAAAACAATATATAGTCTCATTATTGAAATAAACTGTTTTATTGCGCAAAGTAAAATATTTGTTTTTAAAACGCCATAAAAATATCATTTCTTGAGAACTCTAAGTTTGAATGTCACTTTCGCATCCAGTGCTTACTTGTTTTCTCGTAGCAAGCTGGTTTGTTGTTAAAATGTCTCAAATAAAACTGTATGCTTAGTGCTTCATCTTCTTACCGGAAATAACTTTGCTGTCTGTCAGAATAAAGTTCAGTTTTGATTCATCTGAAAACAATTGGTACAAAAAGGTTAAGCAAAGTAAGAATAGAAGGGTACAAAAATGGTTAATCATGATGCCTCGAAACCAAGAATTTAAATCAGCTAGGCTAATTTCCTGGTTTGAGACAAAAAGATGTTCCACGAATTCTTAAGGGATTAAACGAATATAAAGAATTTTAAAGCCGCAGTCAAGCGGAATGTCCATGGAATATAACATTTGAAGATGGGTATACTTTCTCAATATTGTTAGCGACACCGGAGAAGTTTTGAAATGATTACCAACTGTTCGGATGTAAGGACATGTGAACCCCTGTAACAATAATATAAGTTGAAAAATAGAGTATAATAATGGCTTTCATATGTATGAGTATTCATGCCTTCATAGTGACAAAATAACGAAGTTGTATATAGCATGGGTAAATGGCAGAACAATATTTCTGCGAAAAGCTATTCAAATGCAAAGAAACTGGAATTAACATTCGAGCACTACGAGACGTTTGAAATCATTGGTACAATAGGTCGTCATTTACGATCTGGTATAAGACATTTTAGTGAGAAACATGCAGGTTTACAGTAAATTCTATTTGAGCAGAAAAAGTTATTTAATGTTGATTGACAGGTTCTGTATCCTGGTGGAGAAACACACCTTTAACTTTCCATCAGAACATGTTATTATGTACTTTGTAAATCACACTTTCTCGCGTTACATGCTGCAATAGGTGGTCTACCTTGCCTTAAATGAGGTTTTGGAGTCAAGTCGCGTAATCAGCTTCACCGACCATGCGGATCTGTCACAAGTATGTTGTCGCGATCAGCGGCGAAGGCTTGCTGCGATGCCCGTCGAAGAAAAAGCAAACGGTGTTGTCACGGAAACAATAGCTGATAAAGGCCATTATCAATGTTTTCTTATTATATCAGGTCCTGCCGACTGCAAATCAACTTAAGGAATCCTGTGAAATAAGGATACCGAAATGCACAAGAAAGAAAGGAATACTTGAGTTATTAGGACTTCACCCAGATGAACTACGGTTAGTTGTGAGGTAAACTGTAATGCCAACCCTGCATCAACTTGAGCAATGCACGATAGAGTGTGGAATAAGGAGATCAAGAGATAGAGAAAAAGCTGGTATTCTTGTATACTGGTATTAGGACTAGCGCCAGATGAACCTCGTCCGACCGTGAGACAGCTTCATGCAAAAGCGTCGCAGTTACATATCAAGGTTCCTTTACGGGTAGTCGTGCTGATATCGCACTTGTGGTCGGCATTGAGGAAAATTGCCACCATATCGCATCTTCTATTGCCGCTGAGGCTCTTGTGTATTTTCGTCAAATAGTTGAAGCTCTAGAGTTCGTGTAGTACAGAAGTAGGGCTTTTGCCCAATTTGCTACCCTATGTGTCCACGGACAACCATCCTCGCCTGTAACCCCGTGACAAGTACTTCCCCACGCGGCCCATAGATCTAAGATCATTTTTTGTTGAGGAGTCGGTAGAGGTACAAATACACATCCGATGCGAGTGGGCCAGTCATGGAGGTTAGAGTCTCGTTCTGTTGTCCATGTCCCCAATATAGTATCGCAGAAGGTGAAAAAACCCTACTTCCGTATTATTCTAGTCTGCAGCGATTGTGGAAAGGAAAATCCTGCAGATAGAGAGAGAGAGAGTGATGACGTACACAGTCAGGTTAGTCTGTGGTAGCGATCAGTATATACACGTTGTGTAAAGATTGTTTTTCTTTCCTTCCTCGAATTTTACTGTTTGGAAACCGCGCGGTTTCCTATTTGTGCTCGGAGTTGTCTCTGATTTTCCATATCCCTCAGCACAATCTCAAACTCGGCAGCACTGATTATTTTATTCTCGATTGCAAACGAGAACAATTTACTGATCATATCGAGACTGCTTTGTGTGGCCACAAGCAATTCGGAATAGACGGGTACTTGGGAATGCACCTGCATCGACATTAACTTGCTCGCACCAACCGACACACCGGTTACTATCCATATAGCCCCGACAACAATACTAACTGGTGCACCTGCAGTTATGGATGTTGTCGTGATTACATCACACAAAGACCGACAGTTGCGGCTGCAGTGAATCCACAAACAGCATCTACTGTCAAACACGCCTGTTTGTATTTTACTTTCAGCTCAGTCCTTGGTGATTTCATTTCGCAAGTGTTGTTCAGCTTCGATTATATATTCACATAGGTAAGACTGAGGGTCTGTCATAGTTTTTTTTGATAAATAAGACAATCGCGTATTTTAATTGCACGACAGGCAGACCTTGCCTGGTCTCATCACGCGCAGGCGCAAAATGCACTTTTAGCTAGTTATCCTTTTTGACTGGCACAATGGTCATACACTTATAAAATACCTCTCTCTGCCTCTTAATACTTAAATTTCAGACGGTAGTGCGTTCTGCTGCTTTGGCATCCCGCTCATCATTCTCGATGCAGCCAGCCGATACAAAGAAGCGGAGCCGCTGACGTTCAAAGATTCTGCCGGTGTTGCAGGTGAACTCAAGCGCATTTATGCACGTGACCCACTCACATGGCCGCGATTGTTGCAAGTGTATCCTGGCAAATAAATTCTGGGATATGTGGTTCCGTTATTAACCAAATCCAGTGTACGAGTAGGTGTCGGGCATGTCAGTGTGCACCCTGACCAGGTAATGGTGTTACTATTTAATCACACTCTTGCGGAAACGTTATTTGGTCCGAACTACTCACCAGAATTGTTAATAAGTCCAGAACGATTTCAGCAATGTATTACTCCACTTCCATTGGTGGGTGATAGCACCCTTGAACAATGAATTCACACACACGATGGGATTAAAACAAGGCAATGCGGTTCGACATAAGATTATCACAGTTGCTCATAAGACGCTTTTACAATCGACACCGTTCCAACCGCTCGAAGACAAATTTCTTCGGTATTTGTATGCCCATGGAGAGTTGGAAGGTGGGCCACAAGGTCGCGCCACTGAACCGGTATGGTCTGTAGACATGTTTACCATATCGGTAAACATTGCTACATTTTTCTGTTCGTAACATTCCCACTCGTACTCTCCATGGCAAACCCGTAACTGTAAGTCATGTTACGAATCTCTCAAGACAAGATTAAGTAAAAGTAAAGAAGCTATACTAACACTTTTGGAAAACTTAATAAACAATTAAATTATCAAAGTTATAAATAGAAAATGTCACAACAACTTATGGTATAATGAAGTGAATCCAAGATGGTCCTTATAAAGGTCTATGAAAGTCCTAAGTGAATGAAAAGTCCCTATTAAATTTCAGTGCCGGAAATGTAATGGTCCTCAAAGAATCGTGATATTGTCAAGATGGCGTTGTCCAGAATTCTTTCGAATAATTTATACCAGTTGCAGAATATTATAGTCCAAGGAATGAGCACATTCTATTTCCACTGAAAAGTTTAAACAAATGTTTTTCCTCTCAAAAAATATTTAAGTACAACATAATAGACTTCTGCAGACTTACAACAGGAAGAAAATAAGCGTGAATGACTTCAAAAATCGGAATAAAACTGAATGCTCAATTTTCTACTTACATACTCCGTACATTGCGACTTTACTTCGCAATAGACTCAACGTGACAACATACACTATTGATTGGTGACGAACTAAGCATATTTACGTGACCTCACGCAACCAGTGGGATACCACAGCTTTATACTCGAAAGTTGCATATCCCATCAGTCACGGAAAAACTACGTTATAGGCGCCATATTAAGTCTTATTATTAAGATTATTATTACTAATTGTCCATTTACAGATCCCACGCAATTTAGATTCTTAAAATATTCAAATCTCGTATACAATTTATCAAGAAATATTCCCTACAATTTACAACCACGAATAAAATCTTACGAAAATTAAAATTATGCACCAGGAGTTTAACATAAAGAAAAGAGTGGCTACAACAAGCTTTGTACATTTTAACAAAAATAATTTATTTCCCTAGAAAACACGGTGAAAAGATGAAATATGAAACAAGACTTACGATTTAAGAAGAAGATCCTAAAATCTGTCCTAAAATAGCGAAAAACATAAGTCATGTGAATAAACAGTTCTAAATTGAAGTCTGAATCTCAATTCCGTTCCAAGATGGCGGATGACGACGTCAGACGAAGGTTTTACACAAGTGTCCAGAATTTTCACTGTGAATCACAAATTGTTTTGTTCAGTTCAATTTAGAATTAATTTCAGCAAATGTATTTGTCCAAAGCCAGTTCTGTAGTTCTCCAGGGAAAATAATTATTTAAAAGGTGGACGAAGTACAACTGTCCTCAATAACAAAACACGTTATTCTTCATACGTACGAACGAACAACTCTTTCCAGCACAAACGAATACCTTCTTAAGGTATTGAAAACTCTATAAGATGTTATGATGTGACTCTCTAAGATGTTAAAATATGACTCTCCCATATGACTCTAGTCTAGTTCGCAGGTACCTGAGTATTTTAAAGCAAAACTAATACGTCATTTCATGTACAAGCACGAAGAAATCATGCGATTTCGAAATATCGCCAACGTAGTATAGAATGTCAACAAGTATTATTAGTAATGACCGTGGTCACAAGCAATCATTTGCATAGCTATTTCCGACTGTTTACTTAATATGACAAAACCGTCATGCAAAAATCGTGCTTACGCGGGTCACATTTACGTTCTAAATAAGCACGATGTTTCTAACAAAATATCAGATCCTGCGAACAGAATCATCATCATAATAATAATTATATTTAATGATATAAGAAATGAAATAAAAATGAAATAGAATTAGAATTCAAATTTTAACACATGTAACTTAACTACAGGGTCGTAACTAATATATATATATATATATATA
>JAECUM010094737.1:0-25619 GCA_016617855.1 Megalonaias nervosa | reverse complement strand
TTTTTTTTTTTTTTTTTTTTTTTTTTTTTTTTGAGGCCGTATTTATGGACTAGATAGTCGTAGGGTTTGTAACCAGTTTTTTTGACGATATCATCTACGTACTCCTTGTCAAAAAAATCCTCCTTTTTGGTAGCTTCTCTTTGGACGAGTGTGTCTTTTCTGGGGGTGACGTCGATGCTTGGCTAAGCGTTTTCTTCGGATGACGTGACTGTCCTTTTATTTTTCCTTTTCCTTTTTGGACAGAAGAACGACGATGGTGACGGTGTGCACGTCTTTGAGAGGACATCTTTGGGCGTTCAGCAGCACAAAAACACTGAACCTATCGTTTGCCTCAGGTCTTTTTATACTGGAATGCGTCGCCAGTGATTGTCGGCTCGTCGTATCATTTTCATGGCAGGCATCACGAGTAGTGGAGGGGTTCGCAACGGACTCAATCGGGTCATTTCTTGCTTGGACAAATCCAGTAAACTCTTTAACATGCCCGATTTCTCTTGGACTTTGATTTTGGGCGCAGGTACTTTGTGAGCAGCGGCCACTGCCGCTAAAGAGGAAGAGGGTGTCACCACTGGAGGAGACTTTTTGGAGACGCAGGTTTCCAATGTTTCATCAAATTAGGAAAGACTCGTGTCAAATCGGGTTTGGCTGGCATCACCAGCAACGGAGAAGTGGAAGAACCTGAGGCTACTGGAGACGCAGTCACCGTTGTTGCGGCAGGTCGTGGTTTGCGAATGTAAGGTTGCGTCCTGGCGGCAGTACCTCTGGGTAGAAGCTGTTTTCTGTGGGCTTTTCTTTTTCTTTTTCTTAGGCTGTAACCTGGTCTTGACACCGTTACTCTTTTTCGTTTTCTTCTGGGTACGTTTGGACGTGATTTTTTTCTTGGGGACGACTTTGGAAGCATCAGGATTCCATTTTAAGAGGAAGCGAATGATGACACCTCCTAGAGAACCGCTACCTCCAGGTTTCAAAATAATTTGCTTTTTGGTTTGAGTGTCGATGCGAGGATCGGCTAGTTGCGTCAAGGCTACTTTGTTTCTCTCATAAAAACGTTTGGTTTGATGTGGAATCTGAATGATGCCTTGCAGTAATTGACGTGCTGTCACCGTAAACCGTCGTGAGACTTCTTTAAGACTAGCTTTTAAGACACGAGCACGTATTTGTGGATTTTTTTCGCGATTGATGCCGTACAAGGCACGAATCAATTTGATGGGAAGACGAGACTGAAGGGACATCATGTTGACGCTGTGTGAGACAGACCCCCAAGTGACCGAGGTTTTTATAGACTTTTTTGGTGGTTATTGTGGTTGTTAAGTCAACGAAGGGGATGTGTACACGGCAGACCCTCCATCTTGGCACCAGTGGTGAAACAGATGGGTACGAAATCGCAAATATTCGGGGGTAGTGGGTTTGAAATCTACGAGTAAATAAGCGTGTGGGGTTTGAGTGGCATCGTCGTACACATGAGTCAGCCAAGGTGTTCCTAACTGTTTGGCTAACACATGCTCTTGCGATTTATCTCTAGGGCTTTTAAACAAGACCACGTAATGAGCATTGAGACTGATGGTGCGATGGGCTTTACTTTGTTGAAACAATTTTGAGTGATGTAAATGACACTGGCATTACGATGATGCCCTTTGCGCGTAAACTACAGTTTAATTTCTTATTCGTCTTCTCCTAACATGTCGTCAAAGATGACCAAATGGGTTTGACTAGGGTCGTCTTCGCCAGGATTGCCTTCCACAAAGACGAAGGAATCGCCTTGACTTTCTCGCAGGAGGCTGTACGCCGATTGCTAATCTTTGTAACACCACACAATTCGTTGAGGTGGACGATCGATCAAATGATGTTTATGTTCGATCAAACGTTTGACAAATTCGGTTTTGCCTGAACCGCTAGGTCCGGCAATGAGCATGTTAAAGGGATGGCGAAGATACAAGGCCTCCCAACTAGCCCGATCTACGTGCTTGTCGATGACTTTGAAAGTGGAGGAAGAGGAAGCAGAGACAGTAGAGGTAGCCATATTAGCAGTGTAAGGAATGTCACTTTCGACAGGAAGAGAGACAAGACAAAAAGTTTTTATACTTTTTTCAGGACACGTTTATTGTCATCTTTATTTGTAAACAACACGAAAGACAAAAATACATAAAAGCCAAATGGCTAAGTACATGAATAAAAGACACATGAAAACAAGTCTCTGTACAACATTTGTAGTGATCAAGATGTGGTATCGTAGGGACAGTGTGTAATGTTCTTAGAGTCTCTTCACTCCTTGGCACAGTCACACAGGTGTCTTCCCGGAATGGTCTTTCGGGGATGTCAATGACAGTCCTGTCCTGTCCTGTCCTGAAGGGAGTGGTTCTTCTTCTGGTACTGTCACTAACACAGGTTTAAAAGTTACTTTTTTGCACTGAACGTTTTAATTTTTTAGGATGACAAATCTTGGGCATAGTGTGCCACTTCTTTTGTCCAAGCGTCGAAACCCCAACTTTTCCAGTGAGGGTGTAAGTCACCAGCTACACACACATCATCGTACACATCTTCAGTGCCTAAAAGTTGACGAATCTTTCTTTCCTGTAGAGGTTGTCGAGAAGTATCAAGATGAAAGCGCAAAGTTTTTCGTGTACATTTAAAGGGACCAATTTCATGCTTTTTGGAGTGGTAGGTACTGTTCGTAAAGAGTCCACAAGGAATCGGTCGGTAAATGAAATCCCAGAAAGCAAGTCACTAAGACACACACCACACGTCGACCCCAATTCAATGGACACAGTTCTCGTAAAATGCGATCGTAATCCTCTACTGTTTGAATAGTGTCATTGATTTCCTTCCACGAATCTGTTGTATCACGAATGATAAAGATCGTGGCATGGTAGTCCGTTTTTATACCCTCTTTGGTGTAAGGTAATAAGTGTACTTTTTGAACAGAATCGGTTTTATTTTAGTACCGTACCAAAAATGTTTAGTCACTAACTCACAAACCACACGTCGTACAAAAGTTTCCGCTTGAACTAAGTTTACGTTGTGTAAAAGATTTTGGTAATCCTCTAACTCGTCTTTTGGAATTCGGTGTATTAGGATCCCCTTGTAAGCTGAATGAGTGGCATCCAAAAATTAATGAATTTTACGCGATTCATCAATGTCTGGCCACTGGAACACTTTCATCAGAATCAGTCCTCTTATAGCATTTAGGTACCAGTGGTTTAAACATCGGTGACGTAACGGATGAAACTGTTCTTTGCGTTTCACTTGTATTTTGACTAACTCTCGGTAAATGCGTTCTCTCAACTCCACAGGCAAACCACGAATGTTCTCTTGTAAATTATCCATGACTATGTCAGTCAAACACTCCTCCTAGAGCGAAAGTAACGAATGTAGTGAATAATTTCTGATCACTGCCATTCTAGGAAACGGTCAAGAATGTAAATAAAATCTTCAAATGGAAATGGTCTAAAGCGGAATATTCGGAAGAACGCACACTTGATCCAGAGAAATCTGACTTGTTTGTTAACTTTCGTAAATTTCCTCTTGTGAATATCTCGACATAAAAGTTCATCAGTCACCCATTGAGATTTTGCTCTGGCTAGTCCCTGCCAAATGTCCTTGTAGATCTTCTCTTGCAATTCGTTTGGTAATGTTTGAAGATTATTTTTCAAATGGGGTTTAAATACTTGTCTAGGTGTTGTCCAACGTTTGACTCCTAGCCAAGCAGCTGGTTTCTTAAACGACATGGTATGCCACTTCAATGACGAGGTCCCACTAAAGGTAGGTAGTGACAATCCGGAGACCATCGAGCATGTTCCAGGTAAGCGGAATCTTTCTGTTCCCACTCGTGAAGTGACACACCGCAACTGAAGCACTTGACTTTATGCCCTTAGCCCAAGTAGATAAATCCGGCTCTAGCTAATTCTTCGGGAGTAGGTCCTCCCGGATATTTTAGCCATTTTCCTCAAAGGTTTGGAATCGGCTTTCAAAGTCACAGTATTCAGGCAATCGCACAGGGAACGAATATTCGTCTTTCACAGGTTCATTGCGATGAGGGTACGGTGAAATATGCAGAAGTTTGCTCAGTTTTGGATGACATCCGTAGGGTGGTAGCCGCATGGTTTCATAATGATGACATCCACCATGAAAACCAGTAAAGTGAAAAGGTGAACGACTAGTGGCATCGCTTTCGCATCCGTCAGGTTTGACACGCACAGCATCACTTTCCATGGTAGGCATAGCAAAGTTCCCATGATATGGTAGTGAATTGCTGAGGTCATAGCGTACGGCATCCCTGCCATCGCAAGGCACAGCATCGTACTCGAGTTTCTCGTTGGACTTGAATCTTACGCTTGATACTTGCTGTTTGAAAGGATTCATCTTTCTCGCTTGGGGTTGGTAGTGACAATAAGCTATCAATCTTGGACGTTGTCCCTTTTATACTAGTCGCAATGAAGTCTCGAGTTTGAACGTCGTCCCTTTTTTATGACCAGTTTTGGAAGTCTTCCTTTTTTTCTTCTTGGACATCAGTACTACCATCTCTAAGGTACCGTCATACCTGAACCGTAGTGTGGTGGGTGGAAAGACCATTGAAAGGTAAGGACAGTGCAGAGACCATTGAGTATGTTCCAGAATAGCTGAATCTTTATAGATACATCGATCCATACGCAACCTCAGACCACAAGTGAAACACTATACTTCGTATCCCAATCCCGTCTCAGGAACCAAGTAGACAAATCCTGTTCGCTAAAACATTCGCAGTAGGTAATCGTTCCCTATCCGTGGGCCATTTTTGAAACGTTTCCAATCGACTGGCAATAGTCAGGCAAGAAAACAGGAAAATGGTATGATTTGAACTTGGAGTTCTCTGTGGGTTTCTCAGTCGATTCTTGCTGTGTCGAAGTCATCCTTCTTGTTGGTGACTATCGTCTTGGAACCATTTTTGTTATACCAGTGTGACCGTACGGTAAAGTGATATGATTGGGAAGCCGTACTCGCCTCTGGTACACGATTTGATACACTTTTTCCAAGGGTCGGCTGACGATTTGGTGTGTGGGTAAACGTACAATCTTGTGCGGTTCGTGGGTGGTCACTTTAAAGTTTCCATCCTGTCCAGACTGCAAGGCTTCTTTCAAGACGCCAAAGTTCACCAGTCGACTGGTGCGATAATTGAGAGTCAATCCTTTCACTTTACACTCCGTGTGCACTTCTCATTGTGGGTCACGGTATTCGTAGCCGTAATTTTTGGGACCACCACTTGCAAAACTTAGAATCTTGTCGGGATGATCGTCCGTCTAGGCTCTTAAACGGTCTCCTTCGATTTTAGGGTGTTGTTGACCCAGGCGATCGATGTAGATGCAACTGTCCGTGTCAAAATGCAGCACACGATCTCCTAACAGTTCTAAAGCTTCATACAGTTTTAAACGAGCATGGGCTGTCACGTAGGCCGCAATGATGACATTTCCAAATTCGTCGGCTTCTACAAAGTCCCGTTCTTCTTCGTAATTGACTAAGATCAAGTCCTCACGAAGGACGTCCACGTGTTTCATGTATTTAGTTTTGTCGTGAATCATCTGGAAGTAGCGGGAAGGTTCTGTCAAATACTCCATCTTGGTTAAACACGGTCGTTGTGCCATTTTGCCCCACAAACAATTTAACATCACGTTGGCAAACGATCGCCTTCCTTCGTTTTTCTCTACGTGGTCTAAAGTGATGCCATCCTGCTCCCAGTATTTCTCTTTGAATTTCTTTTGGCCTTCGGGAGTGTGGCACCAGGAAGGATAGCTGCTGGCTTCTTGTTTCAGTTTCAAAAAGGTATTCACGTAGTCTGCAAAAATGCCTTTTTGAGTCTCATCGCCCTTGTGATATTTTTCTGTCTTGGGAAAGTGGTAAATGTCGTACACTTTTAACAGTTGGTATCCCATGTCCAGAGCTATGAACAATTCCACGCTGACCCACGTTCCCGTCAAGGCTCGTTCCTCCTGAGTTTTCTGACAAGGTCGGTCTTGGTTGCACGTTTCGGCACAAGTACGACACAAGGAAAACATCAGTTTTCCTTGGAAATGAAACGGGATGGCACAAGTTCGTGGGAGGCAAGACTTTGCACTTGATCAATCCTTCGCATTGTCGAATGTTGTCCACGTCGATGTGTTCCGTTAGCATTGCGGGTACCCTGCGGAAAAGTGACAGTATGTGCACACGTACGGATGCAGCGAACACACGTCCAAGTATTTGATTTCTTCTCCTTTCTCCTCGTCAGCTTGGTACAGCAAACAGGTGGCATTCGTCCATCCTCCGTACAAACTGTCCCTTGGGTTCAGTGGGTCCACCAGCTTGTAACTTTCCACGATGCGCTTAAACTCGGGATCGGTTTTCAAACGGTGATCGGACTCGTGTTCCCACATTTCTACCACTTGGTATCCTTGCTCTTCTAACTTCAATCGTCACTGACAAGTGGTCTGGTACAAGTTTTCCATGGTCCGTTGTAAAAAAAAACTGATTTTTAGTGCTACGTTGAGGGCAACAGATGGGACAACCGTGAAATAAGCACCCGTTAAACTCGTACACGATCTTGGGGTTTTCTAAGTCCCAGCCATCCACTGAATACGTTCCGATGGTCTTTTCGCCTCCTCCGTTGCGAGCATGTTGGATTCATTTGTCTTTCTTGTCGCACAAGTAATGTAACCAGCGTAAGGCTTTGACCGAGTATTGGCACTTGACAAAATTGGTCGTTTGAGGACTTACGACAGCTAGGGTGTTTTCGGGCATGAATCGTTGGTGGTACACTAAGGAATACGCTTTGGCAATGGTGCAGGCTTCTTTCAAAGGGTCGATCCCTCCGTGTTCCATGAATAATTCTCGAAATATTCCACAGCAACGTCGTAAAATGTCCACGTCGGAACAACAATATTTGAACATTTCGTCCTGAAAGTCGAAGGGGTTCGAGGCGTGAGCTGGTACCAAGCGTAGAAAGCTTCTCGTTGTTCAGTACGCATGTTGTCGGGGTCGTAGTAGTGAGTCTCAGGCAAATGGGGTAGAACGGTATGTTGATTGGCTTCGGTATTGAAAAAGTGCGGAAATAGCCTTTGGCCATTTCTGTCATTCCAAATGATTTAGGCATTCGGCTCAAAGACATGGCCAAGTAACTCATCGAATCTTTAAACTGCATTTGTCCCACTTGCATGGAAATGATTTTGGCTCCGTTCAAAGTCACTTTAGGACGTTCGGTACTTTGTTCCGTATAGTATCTCAAAAGAAACTGTCCATCGTATCCCGAGAAATTGTGAGCCATCACCGTGGCATAGCGATGACAATCTCTATAATGTTCAATGTCTTCTTGGCTCCACGTCTCGCCGATGGGGTCTAACATCCATTGGGCGAAATCGGCTAACGTGTTTGGTCCCCGAAAGATTTTTTTCAAGTCCTCCAGGAATCTTGCTACAGTGAGGGCAATGAGTAAAGAGAGGCTCTTGGATTTACTTCTCGCACGCTCGGTGAGCCACGCAAAAATTAGGAATGTGAATGCCGGTCTCCTGCATGCATTCAAAATCGAAAAAGATGAAATTGCATTTCTTCTGGTCTTCTTCTTCTTTTTCCTCTTCATATTTGGAATGGTATTTTTGAATGTAGCATTGGTGTTCCAAGTCCACGATTGGGCGACAAATGTGACATCGTTTATTTCCTGAACATACATGCGCCTTGGTATTATTGGTACGTACCACTTGTCCACAAGTAGGGCTCAGTCTCAACAGCTGACAAACACTTTTCCGCTGTGAACCTTGCGTCTTCAAATGTTGTTGGTAACAGGTCGGACTGACAAACGTGCGCTGACAAGCTGGGCAATGCACTCGTTCTTGTCCTTCGTCCAGACAGGGTTTAGAGGCCAAACATCCCTCACATTTTGATCCACAATGTTTGTGTTGCTCTCGATTGTTATAGCCATAGTCACATTTCTCTCAATAATTACTGTATAACAGGAATCCAGTGATACTGGTAATGGCATCAAAATTTTCATCGTGATGATAGACGTGAATGTATTTTCCGTCTTTGAAATCTTTGCCTCAAAATAACAGAGGTCCACATACTTCTTGATGGCACATTTTCAAGGTGTAGCGTGGAGCTAAGACGTCTTGCAATTTTTGCATTTCAGGAATGCCACAAGCGGTGTCTTTGGATATTCCTTCTTGCTGTAACAGGAGTTCTGCCTCTCTTCTTTGTTTGGCTCGGTCCGATCGTTGAATAGTTTTCCAGGCTCTTTTCCATTCTGTCGTGTCGTTCTTGTCGGCATACGTTCGTCCCACCACGATGGCACGGGCTAAACACATCTTGTCTTGAAGATTGTTAATTTGGACGAGACTCTTTTTGTGCTGCGAAGGTTGTCTACCAATAACACCTTTTTGCGTCCTGTCCCTTGGGGAAGAGTGTCGCTTTTCCGTCGGTGATGTGAAACTTGTCGTTGGATTGCTGTATGTGTTAAATCTTGTCCATGACTTTGGAAGGTGTCAATTCTGTCGGGCTGCTAAACTCGATCCAAACGGGGGACTTCAAACTGTCGTGATGAATGAAAAGTCTCAAGCGATCGTCTTCTTTGGCTTCACATTGCTGTTTCAGAGTGGTTAACAAAGAATCCCACACATCGGTGATGAACCCTTCTGCTTTCTCCAACGGTACGTCGGACTTGAAATCTTTAAACTTCACCGTGTACGTGTAGGCTGTGGTTCTAAATTTTCTTGTTGGTTTCTCGAATGTGGTAGACATTTTCAGGATTTACTGGCGGTGATGGACTTTGACTTGGTGTAGACTCTCTGGGTCTGGATTCTGGTTCACTCATCTCATCTTCAAAATCGTTTGCATGAATTTGAGCCAAGACTTCAGCTACTGTGCGAGGCGATAAATCACGTTTCTGCCTATTACTATCTTCTCCTTTCTTTACGAAATAATGCGATCGTTTCATCTTGACTGCAGAAAGTCAAATGACTACATTTGAAACGCCATGGACCCCTATATCCATGTCAGGCTCAGTGTATATATAAAGGGCTGGTGCCTTCCCTCTCAGTATTCATTTCCCTCTCAAGCCGACCAGCACGATGGAAGAGCCCACACAGATCGAACTTCTAATCAGAGCTTTGCGAGGTGTCATACGAAAGTTTTCTTCAGACAAGCCGACGGACTACTCCCCCTCCTTTCGAGATAAAAGTCAAGATACTTGCTATATCTGTCAGAAGAAAGGGCATTGGGCTACAGAATGTCCTGACCGTCAAAAAAGCAAGACCAGTGTCAAAAGAGACAAAAGTCAGGATACCTGTTATCATTGTCAAGAGAAAGGACATTGGTCTTCAGACTGCCCTAAGAAACAACAGGAGCAGGAGGAGGAGGAAGAAGAAGAGGTACCCTCGGCAAAGGAAGAACCCCGACACGTTCAGAAAGAGAAGACAGAAAAGAAAAGAAGACGAGGAAAAAGTCAGGAAGAAGAGGAGGAAAAACTGTGAAAGTGAAGAAATTTTAAAAACAGAGAGAGTGAAAGAAAATAGACACAGAAGAAGTCTATGAACTTTTTTAAACGTATTGTGTTCTGTTGTGAATTGGATTGTAAAAATGTGTACCAGAATAGACGAGACTAAAAATCGTAAGTGTCTCTTGGTTTTGACTTTTAGAATAAGGGCCTACACTCACGCACTCACACACGTACATCATTGGGTTAAAAAAAATATAAAAGGGATTTTGAATTTTAATTGATTGAGGCAAAATGAATACTATCTCTTTTCGAAAGAAGTGAGTGGCCCTGAAAAGGGCCTTTGGGTGATTGTTTTTTTTTTTTTTCTTCAAAAAACAAACTCAGGAGCGAGAAGCAATCAGCTTAAATGCCTTAAGCTTCTGCCACGGCCAGGGCCTACTTCTGGACTTCCTCCTGTCAATGATTTGGTAGAAATCACTAGGGGTGGTATCTCAGGTGTAGTAACCAGGTTGGACTGTTTGGCTTGGGAAGGTCTTTTTCTCTTGGGTCGTAATAAAGAAGTCTGATACATTTGTTTCAGACTTCTTAACTCAGCCAAAATGTCCAAGAGTACCGTTACCGTCTGAGGTTCACTGTTCTCCTTCTCTCCTAGACCTTGTTTCTTCTCTACTGCTTCTTCTTCTTCCTGTCGTTTCCTTCTTGCCTCTTCTTCTTCTCGCTGTTGCTGTTCAAGGAGAAATGCTTGTTCTGCCTCTTTCTGCTGTTGTAAAAATTTCTCCAATTTTTCTTTCTTTCTCTGTTTAAAATCCTCGACCTGTGGTAAAGGAAGAGAAGGTGGCGAAGGTACTGGTACCGGAACAAATTCTTGCGAAGAGAGAAAATCTACTAAATCCCAATTAAAAACCTCTTCTGGAAGTAAACCTGTGTTAACTTTGGTATCCGCTGCTATGCCATCGCTTCTCGTCTCCACGGCCGGTGCACCCCAATTCATCGTCTTCGTAGTTTCCGTCATGTTTCAAAAAACAATGTCACATCGATTCACTGTGCACAGACGCTAGCGCACCTATATAGGAAATGTGACGTCACAGGTAGCTCTCTTCGAATTGGAAGACAGACTCTGCGAAGTGACTGAATTTTGTAACGCGTGTTTGGATTGGTGAACCATTTCAATCCGTTTCGATCCGCTCTTCCGCTATAAATAAACGCGGTTCACTTCATTCCCTTCACCTGTTCTCGTCACAAGATGTGGACAAACGTTGAATCCTCTACTCTCGTATCGTCGTTGCCGTTCCGTACGGACTTACCCATGTATGTTAAATCATCATGGACCATCATCCGAATCACCGATACGACTGTTTGAAAAAGAAGATGCTATGTGGAGAGACAGGGCTGTCTGAAGCGAGTCCTCATCTACGGTCCAGAGGTTAGACAACGTTTGACAAAGAGAAGAAGATCAGTGAGATGTCCTCTATGTGAACGAACTGGTGTTAACATAAAAATCAAAGACCCTTATCAGGGCCACTTTCATATGCCTCGAAAAGATTTATTCTTTCTTGTCTATCTATGTGTTGCATATTTCTTTGTCTCTCTATTGTGTTTGTCTCTACCTAGAGTGGTAGTCACGCTTATTCAGGTCAGCCACTTGCTACATTGTTTCAAGTGTCTAGTATTGTGACGTCACCCTGCCTGTTCCATTCCTATTGTCCCTATACAAAATTCCCATTGTCTCTATAGTGCCCCAGGGTGTGCCATTTGTCGCCAAAAATCTTGTCGCCAAAGTGCCGCAGGGGGTCTGTAATATATATTCCCATTTTCGCTAAAGTGCCCCCCTTCACTACTGACCATAACTTATAGAGTTACACAATATAGTTGGTTAGTCCGAGTAATAGCATAGTTATATTTTTTCAGGATTTTGATTTAATAATACATAACAGTTGTTCCTTTTTTTAAACGTTGACATGGTTTTATTGTAATTTTGATTATGTAAATGAATATTAATATAATATAACCTTTCTTGAAAACCACCTTTCTGCCAAAAAAGCATGGTCTCTCAGGGTAGGTGGTCTATCGTGACAGCTCCTACACTGCGTAATTTATAAATTTGTGCATTGATAATCTGGTCGCTTAAGACAGGTGGACTGTCATGGAAGCAGTCTTCAAGAGAGGTTTTGCTTTAATATTATTTCTATTCATTGATTAGCTTGTTAGATGTTTTACGTGCAAATGTCTGTCAACATAAAATATAATGGGTCATGCCTTTTATGCGTAGTTTAAAATGAGACAAATTAATGGCACGGTATTAATAGAAAAACTTTTATTATAGATTAACGGAATAGCACTTTGTGTGAAGTAATTGTCTGTTTGTATTTGGTGGAGTTTTTATGCGTACAATAGCCACGATTTCTTTCAAACCAAAGCTTTAAGTGGGGAGAGTTTCACAGAATAAGACTATTGAATAATTGTATACCTATTAAAAGATATTAATACATTACACATTCAAATGCAGATTATTATTTGTTGCTCATTATATATATATATAGTATATATATATATATATATATATATATATATATATATATATATATATATATATATATATATATATATATATATATATATGGTTGTTGGTTACATATATATATATGGTCCAAAGTACTAAGTGTAAGTTTTGAAAGTGAACCTTATTTCCAAAATACTAAGTGAAAGTTTTGAAAGTGAACCTCATTTCCAAAGTAAAGGCAAAACCGTAAGTACAGCGATTAAAGTACTAAGTGTCTGAACATGGAGTGATTTTTTTCTTCTTTGTCGTCGTGTTGCTACAAGAAAGAGGAAATCAGTAGCAAAATGAGTTACAATGTCAAACATGAACGGAACGAGACACCGTTTCGGGTAATCTATTGAGAACAGCAAGGCGACATGCGTAAATAGTTATATAAAATCAATTCTATAATCGACCAATTTAATCTAATATACTTCTGTAAAACGTCATTATATTTGTCAGAATGTAGTTTACAAGACTTATCGCTGTGCAAGATGTTGTCTTGACGATAAATTTTTTATGAAGGTAACATCTTGTACCGGAAATTTTGTTATTGATGGAGAACGGCATCCTTTCTGATGCTCATATCATTGATTGAAGTATTATTTTACCAGCAGTCATAAGGGGACATCAATTGGATATTGGATATAATTCGAATGTAAAGCACAATGTGTCGCAAGGTATATTATGTTAAGCATTGATTAAGCCGTTGTTATTGGGTTTTTACTAGGCAATTTGTTAATGTAAATGAGTTTTAAAGTGACTTATAATTCATTTCAACTACGCACATATTAGAAAAAATACAACCTTATGTATAGATATTTTTATTCGTAATTCAAGCTAATAGAGTACATGTCAAGATGCATACAACAATCAAGAAAATAAATCACACGCGCGCACGCACACAGACACATGCATACATACACACATGTATATATATATATATATATATATATATATATATATATATATATATATATATATATATATATATATAGAGAGAGAGAGAGAGAGAGAGAGAGAGAGAGAGAGAGAGAGAGAGAGAGAGAGAGACTTGGTATACCTTGGGAGGAATTAGAAGCTTCATCTTTGCTCTTGATAAACCAATATATTCTTTAGGTCAGGCATCTGAAAATGGATGTGGCAAAGTTGTACATTAATAATTTGTTTTCGAAACACAATTTTTATGAAACGAGGACAACTTGATTCGTATATTCTGTCTATACCATTTCTTATTTTTATACATATTTCTTGGTCCGCTCAAATATGCCCAGTGAACATCAATGATAACAATGGTTCTCTCCTCTTGGAGAAATATTATTGTAGCAACTTGTCCCATTCTGTACAGAAATACTATGATAATAACGTTCCCATCTCTTGCAGGGATCGGGTCACTTATTCACTTCCCGTAGAAAGTATGTTAATATATATAAAACAAAATCGATTTCTTTATTACAAATAAGCATACAAAATCACACATGCTTCCGTTTGTTTGAGTTACAAAATTTTTCCAGCCTTGAAAAACATGTGTTACGCAGCATCTTTTGCGCTTCGTGCTGCTAAAGAAGGAACTCCTGTTCTGCACCTAATAACATAGCCTCGGGCCAAGAGTCCATATGCTGTTTTGTCAGTAGGAAATTAAATGCAGGATGTCAAAATAAAATTAAACAGTTTGTTGTCTACTATAGTAAATAGAATGAAGTTTATGATCAGTATAGTAAAATGAACTTACTTCTGTTTAGATGCCGATGGGTGCATCTTAATGTTTAGTACTCTGTATTCACTCACTAGTAGACTGATTCTCTGGGTGTAAAATAATTAGTGGTCCGATAGCTTGCATAAATCATAGTGTAACAAAATGTCCTTCTTTCAGAAAAATCCTGACTTAATAAAATTTCTCATCCCTCAGAGAAGTTCATTTGTGTCTACGTTTTCCTTCCATCGGAGAAATCCTATTGGACATCGTTTCCCTTTCATCAGAGAAATCCTATTGCAAGGTTTCTCTTGTATGTAGATGTCCTATTATTATAACAACGTATCTCTTCCCTTGGACAAATCCCATGAAAACATCATAGCAATGTGTTCCTTTCCCTTGGTGTAGCTCTGTCGTATCGACGTGTCCCTTCCATTGTGGAAATCATGGCGTAATAATACGTTTGTTGGATTTTCTCTTGAGGAACCCTATTCTATCATCGTGCTTCCTCCCTCGAAGAAATGCAGTCTTAAGAACGTGTCCCTTCTCTTGGATAAATCTTACAATAGCAATGTGTTCCTTTCCTTGTCCTTTCACAACGACAAGTTTCTTCCATAGTTGAAATCATGTGATAAATGTGTTCCATCCCTTGGACACGTCCTATTCTAACAATGTGTCCCTTCCCTTAGATAAATCATATGGTAACAATTTGTTCCAACCTTAAGTGAAATAGTTTGATGGCGAAGTTAGGTCTTCCAGATATAAATGTTGCAACAGCCTATCATATTTGGCAAGACATCTGAAAATTAAGCATGGGTTAAGGACGAACACTATGAATATTATGTGAATAAAATATTTTGGTTCTGGATATTATGTCTGAAACCAATGGGGTTTTTCTTTGCAAAAACACTAAAATGATAACTCATAATTAAATCAGCACAAAAGCATATTGAATCATGACGTCATGAAAAAAATTAAAAAGATTTTCCATTTTTAGCCATTAATTTTATCAGTTTAAGCCATGCAATCAATCATATAATAATAATAATAATAATAATAATAATAATAATAATAATAATAATAATAACAATAATAATAATAATTGCTTTGGTGTCACTATTTTCACTGCCAGCAATAAGCTGAACTTCATCTGTTTAAAAAAGTATAACTTTTTAAGTCGTAATGTTTCTCCAGTTCGTTTTTAGATGATAACGAAATTTCTAATTTCCCCTGTCATGTTAAGCATATCAGCACAGATTGTCGCTACTAGGTGATATTTCCTACGTCTTTTCTAACAAATGAGGTCAGACTTTTCCTTCTGGTTGAAAATGAAATGCCATTTTCCGATGTCTTGTCTAACAAATCAGTGCAAATTATTGCCACTAAGTGATAATGAAACCCGTTTTCCTACGCCTTTTCTAACTAATCAGTGCAAACATAATCGACGTGATTTTCAGTATAAAATCAATCGGAAACGAGATCAGAAAGGTTTTCTTTATTGAATTATCTGGCAGATCTTTAACTTTTGTAATTTTGAATTGCAAATTAAACCCATTAAAATTTCCCTGCAGGCTGTTTACATTTCACCAAACTAATAACGAAAAAATCATTGGTGTGGAAGATTTTGTTTATTTTTAACGGTACATTTTAACACATTATTGACTATATAATACCGAGGATATGAGAGCAAATAGCAGTTCCCAAGGACACAGCAATGCAGTCGGCCTAGACTAGACTGGGCAGGCATCCACTTTTGAATTACGAGTCCGACTCCACCAAACAAGCTATCATGACGCAATGTCCAATTTCGGTACTTTTTGGACTATATTATTATTCAGGAACTATTAAAGGAGTTCTGGAAAAAAGCCATTTTGACACGTCAGGACTGTAGGTGGATCAATGTATTCGTGGATCTGAAATTTATACGGAACTTTTCATTCTTTTTGACTTTAATAGAACTTTTTCAGGATTATTTTCGATTCAGTTCATAATACTGTATGTTCGTCTTAAATCTTCATTTTATAACATTGATAATTAATTTGTATGTTACGTTTTACAAAACTTGTTGTTTTACTTTCTCTGTTATTTAGTTTACGACCATAGAGTCATAACAATATGCAGTCAATAAGGAGAAAAATTGTGTGTATGCAATCAACGACGAGTTCTTTCAATTTGTCCACAGCCTCAGCCATGAACACAAGGTTCTTTCAGGTGTTGTTTATGTTTGAGTTTCGTAAGATTCATCACGGTGTCCTTTCAGGAGGAAAAATATAAAGAAGTCTAAATAAATGCACAGACTAGAATACATTTCCGAATCTGCAGCCATATAACGGATATGGTTACGTTAAATTTTCTATCGGCAAATCAAGGCCTCGTAATGATGACAGTAAATACGGTCTCAAAATCAGTTCCGTTTTATGTTTTTCTTTCTTAAATTTCGATAAAAAAAAACGTCCTCCAATTCGTTTCTTCATATATGCAGTTTATTTTTCACAGAGGACGTTTCTGTTTCAAGTTGTTTTTATTCAGAATTTCATTGCGTAATCCATATATATATTTGTATTTTCTCTTGATGTTTACAAGTACTCAAGGTAGATCCGATACAAAAAGTGAAAGCTTAGAACATATGATAATTGCCAATTTATCTGATTTTCTACAATTTCTATTAAGACAAGAGATAACAGAATACAAGAACTGAAACAAAACGGACAGTAGTAAGGGAAAACTTAATGAGATTATTTGTTTTGTAACCTCATCAAACTTAATCAGGATATTAATTATCAATACAGTTTTTAACCGTATTCCATGGCCTCTATTTTCATTAACATAAGCTTTCAAGCTAAGTTTAGACTCAAGAAATTTTATTGGATAATTTTAAGTAAGATTTACCTTTCAGCCAATCAGATCTCTTGATTATGACAAATTCAAGTTCAGACTTCATTTATGCTTCTGAAATCTTGAAATTCCTTTGGCATTTGTATCCTGGTTTGTTTGGGGGGGGGGGTTTTGTCAAGCAATTTCTGTAAACTTTGTTTATTTGAGGACACAATGAAAATAGAAGAATTTTGTTTAACAAAGGCCGGCAATAAGTTTTGAAAGTTCCATAATTAAATCTTAAATACAACAAGTAGTTTGTAAATTACGCAAAGGTGCCGATAAGAAAGACATACGGTGTATCTTCTCTGAATATTACTTTCTATTGTTTGCGTTGACATCTTCTTGAAATCCGATAAAAAGAGCGAAAATTATTTACTTCAGAGAAAAGAAGAAACTGTATATTTTTTAATATAATTTCTAGACAATTTATCATATTTGATTAATGTTGCGTTGTCTTTTTTTCAGAGTGAGCGCATTATATAATAAGCATTTGGTAATGAGATAATATCAAGTTATTAACCTTCACATTTGTATGCCGATAGGACTTCAAACGTATCTTCATAACATCTGCCGACAGAATATTACGAGACATATCAGTCGTATCGATTATTCTATCAATCCCCAAACTTAAGTAAATAGGTACTGGCTTATGTTTCTGAAGAGGGAATTAAATCGATTGCATTGTGTATAAGATATATTATGTAATTAGCCAATCGATTATCAAATCAAAGATCAAACCGCCAATATGAATTATTTTAATTTTTAATCAGCGTTTTTATGGAAAAATATCATAAATCTGCTTAAGACATAATATTTCATATGTGTTATATTTGAATTACCTGCGTAATACTTGTAAAAATTAATAATGTTTTAGCATTGCTTGGTATGCGTGTTGCTGGTATTGACTTTTTGGGTTTTGACTACTGTTTGCTGTTCAATACAATAAATATGCTTGCGATGAAGGAAGATTTCGTAAAGGTTGTAATAAAAACGAAGTCCTGAAATGTTTTCAAGTCATATAGAAATTAAAGTCTTTTTCTTTTTTTTCTTTTGCATATTCTTCTCTTTCAACTAACTTCTCTTTTAAGCAAATCGTTTTGCGAGTCAAATGTTTTTGGATGTTTGTTTAAACGACACATGCAATATTCCATTTTACCAAGTGACTGTTTCCCTTTTGGGTGACATTACTATGAACATTATTATAAGTAAACTGAATACCTGTATTCATTTACCTTATAGTTCTTTGACAAAAATTTCTAAGGGAATTTTCAAAGGCAATAATTTTCAACGCTGCATTAATAATTTCAACAGTTTTAAAATTCCTGAGATATGAGGAACTGGCTTTGTTTTGTCTAAAAGAAATTATAAATTTATACACTTATTAAATCTCTCCGATCATTTTTTGCTTAAAACTGAAATGAAAGTATTACACACAATGAGCGTCCCAACACAGGCCAAGCGGAAATAGGATCAACTGAGAGATCGGTTATAAAACAAAAAAAAAAAATAACTACAAAAATAAAATAAATGATGAGTGCGAATCTACAGTATCCGGACCAATTCCTCGCGCATATTTATGCTAAGTAGTACGAGAAGCATATTCATCATGCTGTATTGTTCTCAAAAATAGAACGTGTATCATTTGCTTATTCAGTTATACACAGTTATCGTGTACGTACAACAGGTATTGGAGTATTCACATAAAAAATATGAAATAACAGGAACGAATTTGTGACATTACGCTGTTGTTTTTTTTTTTTTTTTAACAGACTTGAGATTATGGCATTATTCCGTTCATAATACAGACACGAGATTATGGTATTATGCCGATCATATAACAGAACATGAGCTTATGATATTACGCTGTTTATTTAACAGCATGTGAGATTATTGTATTAATCTGTTGATATAACAGACATGTGAGATTATTGTATTAATCTGTTGATATAACAGACATGTGGTTGTGAAATTATGCTGTTTATATAACAGTGATGAAGTTAAAGAGTTATGAAATAATAATTCAGATCTATTATATACATGAACTGTGAAATATTATTGTTGACATGAAAAATGAAATTATATTATTCACGAAACACACATCAAACTGAAATCGTGCTGTTCACATAACAGACACGAAATACCGTACTGCTCGTCAATCGGTCCGACAATCAAGTCACTTTTTCCCGTCGGCCGGAGTCTCACTAACACACAGACAAAGCAAAAAGCATGTTGTCAGTACATTGGTCCATCAGACAACACAGTACTGGACTGGGCCGATCATGGCTTTCGCACAGCCAAGTCACAACAACTGCTTTCACACAACCAATGCAACACTGCCATTGTTGCTTGGTCAAAGACCACAAGGAAAGTCAATGACAGAAACTGACAAACAACAGTACAAAATTGATGCGAAACCGCCCAAGAGCTTTCGAAATGTACGATTCCTTTTTCAAGGACACAAAGCCACAAAAGACAATTACATTAACGACAAGATAAAATACAATTGTGCGAGTACTATACAAAGTCTACATTGTGTTTGCTGTAAATAAGTACAATTATTTACATAATGAACTTTGAACGATGTTGAGTTTTGTTACATTTTAGTGCTAGCAAAGCATGAATGGCTAGAACAACGGAACCCAATCAATGGCGCCAAGAGGTCGGCAATGAAATGTTTTGCGCCATCTACAAAAGTTTTCATTTAATATTTCCATCTTGGAGCTAATATTTTGCTGATCTGGCTGTTTGTTAAGACGGACATGAAGCTGTATTCTAAAGCAATATTGCGTCACTGAGTTTCTAATACCTAATAGGCTAAAAGACGCTTTTAAATAAATTCATAAATCCGGTATTTTACATTTTTACATAAAAATTATAGTTAAGACCATGAGTTTGAGAAAGCAAATAAATGGCAGGAAAATGTGATTTTGGTAACCTGTAAGTTCCTTGTTACTTATGCATTGATAATGGCTATTTGGATTATTCCTGATTTAAGCTGCTGCGTCTGAATGTATGTAGCCGGCGAATCTAATATGCTTCTTTGGATTTCCGATTTTCTGTGCGATCCCAGTCAGGATTACATCGTTGAAAGTATGACCTCAAAAAGAGAAATGTTCCGTCACAGGTCTCCTTTCCACTTTTTTGATCCGTAGTCTAGAGCTCTCGATATTTTCATTCGTTATGTCATAAACTGTATTTCCGGTATATAACGCCTCAACTTCTCCTGTTAAAAAGGGCACGGGGATATCAATCTTGGCAACTGGAACGAGATCAAGTGTCTTATCCAATGACATGTATTGGGATTTCCCGTCAAGATTAGGATAATCCTTTTCAAGACACCGACTTAACCACTGCTACGTTACGTCATCTTCCCGTATCCTCTTCCCAGTTAACGGTACGTTTAGTTGTTGGTACCCTCACAGCGGGAAAAAGACATACGCCGAACTTTCATATCACATTTAGAATGATCGGTGCATCTACATCCGTCCCGGTTTTGGAACAACTCCTTTACGTTTTGGGCTGTCAGACTAAATATGACCCCATTGTTTACATGTAAAACACTTCTTATTGCTTTGACAACCTCCATACCCTAGTTCTGAGATAATTCTCGTGCTTCGAGGTGTCTACTGTTGAAACTGCTTACTCTATTTATTTCTTTAGGTAATCATGTCTACCTGAACAGGTTAATTCTTATGACAAAAATTTTCCCTAAGCCTTAAAGTTATTCTAAGGATACGCTTCCCATATCATTTGGGAGTTCATGGCATGCTTGGAACGTATTGTCAGTAAGCATTGTTAGTTCAGTTTTATATATGAATACAGTTAACGGCACAACACTACAATAATGTCTATATGCTGCACATTGATAGGTAAGTTCTTCAAGTTTAAATATATAGAATTGCAAGAAAAAAATGTAGGCATCCTTTTAAAAACATCCAAGCATGTAGTAAACAATGATAAAAGAATAAAATGCAAATGTTAAAGCTCTATAAAAGGTTTATAAAATACAAGATAAAGGTGACAAACACAAAAAAACTCAAAACACAGTGTTCCTTCCAAGCACATAGAGCTCAGCTCTCAGCTCAGCTCAGCTCAACTCTCAAAATTGTCCAGAAGGCGGCAAAAGCAATAGTACTTTGTAAGGGTGCAAAATTTGGTAGAAAAGTGTCTGTAGAATAACTTAAAAGTGCATTCTGTCGGGTCAGCGTGACACATAAACATTAAGTTTGACGCATGGGTTATACTCGCCATAACTTGTTGACTGCTAGGGATGTGATCTGTTTTGCTTGGGGCATGAATTGGATTTTAATTAAGACTAGCGCGATTAACGGTTAAGAGCTAGATAGAGTGCAATGTTAACACAAGGTCAATAGTGGTAAAATGACAAGAGTTGAGACGAATCAGAGAAAAATGTAGGCAGTCGGGAGGATTATTCTGACGTCTGTGGGAGTGATAAAAATGTGTGGCTGTTAAAGTAGTAATTCAGGGTTTTAAAAAAGTCTCCCTCGCGATATTAGTCAGTCCAAGTTTTTCTGTCGAGGGGAAAGTCTGAGGGGCTCCGAGTTCAGTATAGGGTACTCTTCTTGTTAAACAAGTCGTCCGAGCGAAAAAGTGGTCTGAAAATTTGTGAGACCCGTAACCAGAGAAAAGACAGAAGGAATTCTCTGATGATAAACTGGGGATGGTTCGGGAAAGCAAGGTTAGTCTCATTTGGATACAATGTGTTGTTTGATGTAAGTTTGCAATTAATTTTGAATTTATTCGAATTAAATTAATAATTCAATTTGTCATGGAGTTCAGAAATTAATCGTGCATGTTATATAATTCACGTGTTGTAAGAATGTTATACAATATTTCGTTATATGAATGAGTTAGGATTTCGTTGTTTTGTATGTAACAGAAATCATGTAGTGTAAGTTTGCATGTATTTCTTCTGATACAAATTGTGTAAATATGTAAGCTATCTATCTTATATGAAATATCTCATTTATGATGAGGATTTATTTTTCTGTGACCGAAAATAAATGTCATTGAATCGTTAGTTAAGACAAGGAGTGAAGCCCGTTAATTCGTGTGTAGTTAACATGTGAATTCTCTTCAACCGATAAGCGAGTAACGTGTCCCGACTGGCCATGTTCAACTGGTAAATTTATAGCCACAGCGGGGCAGTAATAGTATCTAAGAAGGCTAATTATGTCATGGTGTTAGTTGGAATGCGAGAGATGCTAGAAAGACGTAAATTTCACGATTAATAAGGTTTTGAGTGTGTAATGGGGGCGAAATGACCATAGCTATTTCTGTTGATTTTCGATAGATGATATCTAACTCAAAAGAGAGTGGGGATATTGGTTGTTCCCAGGAGAAGAAAACCTAATGCATATTTAGGTCGAGTACAATATTTTATTTTGAAGGAAAGGACATACTGTACCGTAAAGTGGAAAGAACAGGGTCTGCAACTAAGAGTCTGATGACCCGAAGAGACTAGTAAAGAGAGACAGAGACAGAGAGAAAAGGAAAGAAATACGGAAACGCCGATTTATCACCAGCAGTGAATTGGAAAAGACCGGAAGCACCAGGTGATACTATCATGCCGGCAATTTGAGCTTGATTAGTCACTCGATCATATGATGAAAATTGTTCTCTCAGTATAACAGAACGGTTAATTGAATTTCGCACAATTTTGTAAATTTGTTTCTGGGAGAAAGTTATTCATTCACATGTCATGTTCGAGTTCTTTTGATTATGTAATTGATTAAATTGTTGTATCTTATATACAGGGCCTCGTGCTTTTCTATTCTATATCTCTATTCAAATCACTGTTATTCGATCCTTAATTTCGTATTTTATTTCGTTGTTTACTCGATCCGGGTAATAACACCATGGTCGATCATGTCCTAGATAACGATAACCAAACACAATAAGGAATGGGGGAGATCACACATTTACACAACCTCTTGACATATTTTATGTCTTTGTTTTTGGTGTCTTTTATGTTGACTAGTCCACAACTCTTGGAAGAATTGGAATCATTGTTTGACTGCAACACTAGCAGGTATCAATCATTTGCGAGCTGACACCTAGCACCACTACTAGCCATCTTATCCTAGTGTCTGAGTGCAGCGTTAGCAGATATCAAATATTTGCTTGCTGCCACCTAGCACCACTACTAGCCACCTTATCCTAGTGTCTGGGTGTATTATTAGCAGGTATGAATCATTTGCGAGTCGCCACCGTACACCACTACCAGCCTTCTTATCCTAGTGTCTGAGTGCAGCATTAGCAGGTCTCAATCATTACGTATTGACACCTTCCACAACTGCTGTTCTTCTTATTCTATTGTCCGCAACATTAGCAGGTATTAATCATTTCATTATTGACACCTTACACCACTGGGCCCCGTGTGGCCGAATGACCTTAGATGCTCGTCTTTAGGATCACTGACATCTCGCCTAGGACTTGGCCAACGTGTGCTTCCCGTGGGTGGGTGGTTCTACCTGGGGTTTGCCTAGCTTCTTCATTCACCAAATATGGCCATAGAACACAATTAATTTTACTATATATTCTCTACATTTGTTTCTCAGTACTGAACTTTCCACTGTGTGACAATCAATACAAATCATATGTTAATCTAAAATACCTTCAAAGATGACTTCACGGTGAAGTTCTTGTCAATGGTTGACCTGCATTTTTTTGAGAGGCTGAATTGTAAACAAAACACCATGCAGTGGAACACATATTTCACTTCCGGATCATCACCAAGGCCTTATTACTCACTGTGCACTGTCGCCGAAACACACACAGACAACCACACCATAAGCTCATATTCTCAAGAATAAACAATTACCTTTAAATCCCTACCAAATATGCACCAATAAAACTCTTCTATCACCACCAAAATGAGAGAGGAAAAAATGTTCTAAAAATACACTAGAACTACATTCGTGGGTACTGAACTGGAAATACTAATTGTGACCCGATGCCATATACTGGCCGCCATGTATTATCATGTGCTGAAAAATGGCGTTAAATCCATAATAACCAGCAATCGTACACCAGTACTAGCCAGGTATCAGTCGTTTGGGAGCTATGCCTTACACCTCTACTAGCCATCGTATACAAGTGTCCGAGTACAGCATTAGCAGGTCGCAATCATTTACGTGCTGACACTTTTGCACCTCTACAAGCCATTTTGTCTGAAGGCAAGTTCAAGGTTATATAAATATATTTGAAATGTTTTCTGTTGTTGTTTATGTCTTTTCAAAGTATAATGTCAAAACACCTAGATAAGACTGGTGTCTCCCCTGAATTATCGTCATCGTATTTCAGCAATTACACAGACTAATTGCAATTAATATCACACAGGCGAGCCATCTGATTCTAAAGATTCTGGTGGCTTTTCAAACTTTATGTAGATTTTGTAATAGTGAATATTTGTAAAATATATCACATTAATTGGAAATTTATATTACTGTAAACTTGCAAAAAGAAAAGATGCACTGTGTTCAATATCTCCTTTGAAAAAGTTTAAGAACAAGCGCAGAACAAAGATTGAACAAAACTGTGTGTCCAATACCACTTTGAAGTTTTCAAGCCCTACTACGACAATAATAATAATAATAATAATAATAATAATAATAATAATATCCCACTCGTAGCAAGATCACTTATGACAAACTTACTCAACTCAAAGAAACGTATTTTAGGGTAATGCATGAACACGCTTAAATAACGTCCCAAGCATTGATTCCATAAATGAGTAATTTAATTTCTCACATATCTGCAAGATATAGTTATTTATATCAGCATGTAGTTTACAAATGTTATTGGCATACAGGGTGCTCACCTGCATCTTACTTTAATGAAGGCAGCATCTTGTGCCTGTATTAATTTAAATGGTGGATCGATAACTATTTGGATCCTAGTATTATTGATTTAAGTTTTATGTTACCTGCGGTCATGACGTGACTTCCATCAGATGTGACCCGACATTATGCACGATGTGTTGCATGATATATTTAATTTTAAATATAGACTATGTTATGCTTGTTGCCTCAGATATCAAATAGCTTAAGAAAAGGAATGAATCATCGGGCCTTAGCCGTTTTATCCTTCTCAAATCTAGTTGTGCATATCGCTGTCTTTGCAGCTGGGGAATAGAACACGATCTTACAGACATTCGTCGACACCTGATTTCCGATCCGAGTCATGCTTTTCATTTGTCCACCATATTAATTAAAAACTAGATTAACGGTCGTGACTGAATAAAAAGTGTCAAAGCAGTGTCATTTTTATATCTTACTATATGCATGCAGCTGTATTGAAAATAATATGTATTTTATCTGAATATTGTACATTTATCACATGACTACAGTATTAGTTAATTTAATATGGCGTTATGTTATAATTATCATAATTTTGTATACGTGTAATACGTTGTATAATGCATCATGGTACGGGATTCCATATGTATTTCATACTCATTTCACTTCAGGATTCTGCTGTTTCGTCAAATAAAATCAGTGGTAAATAGAATCTTACATTTGTGCCAATTCCAAAGAAATTTATAAGTATTATATTGAATAATTTTAATAATTTTGCCCACCAGTGCTTAGTTAAGGCTCAGAAATTCAGAAGTTAGGTCGAATCAGACTCTATCATGTATTGCATAATAAAGACTTGTATAAATATTAAATAAGAGAGATTGTTATGAAAAGTTAGTACTTGTTATGAGGAGATCTTTCCTCATAACTGAAAAAATGGTGTCACTCCTAACGGTGTCGATAAGTCTACATTCTTTGGGGACTTGGCAATGCGGAGGTACGGGATCGACTGTAAGAAAAGACGGACGGAGTCTTCTGATTCTTTTGACGGAACGAACTTTATTTAAATAATTGATATATATAGATATATAATACTACATTCTAGAGATACACCTTATAAAGCCTTTATATTTAAAATACACGAACTATACATATAAAATTATACAAACACAAACGATTCTTACCTGTAAGAAAAGACGGACGGAGTCTTCTGATTCTTCTGACAGAACGAACTGATTCACGCAAGCCCGCTTCTCTATT
>JAECUM010094736.1:0-17950 GCA_016617855.1 Megalonaias nervosa | reverse complement strand
CAAAAAAAAAAACGAAAAGTACATCGCAAAGTTTACATAAAGGTGAAATAATGTCATGACAACATTCTGAACAGTCATAATTAAAAGCAAATGTCATTATCAAAGTAGTTCTATATTTACCTTTTTCTTCAATTCTTAGATGCTTAATTACATCATTAAAACAAAATGTGTCGAGTGTACACCTTTGGGTTAACCTTGTAAAAGGAGTATTTGTCAGGCAAAAATGGATGGGTTATTCGGTTATAAAGAAAACATGATATGATACCATTTCCTCTCATTAACACCTGTATCAAATGTATGAAGGGTAACGCTAGATTTATGTGTTTGGGGTAATACGATGACGGTGTTAAAAGTAAGGTTTCATTGTATATAATTTGTTACTGGGGTAATACAATGACGGTGTTAAAAGTAAGGCTTCATCTTAGATAATTTGTTACTGGGTAATATAATGACGGCGATGAAAGTAAGGCTTCATTGTATATAATTTGTTCATTTCACTGAAACAGTTACCGTAAACCTCTCCACTATACCCTGATATGTATGTCACCATTGTACTGGCTGTATCCTAGATTTTTAAAAAATTTCCTTTATTATACACACTTTCCTTACTTTAATAATAATTATATAATCCTATAGGCTTTGAATAGCTCTAACCAAGTGTCATATTTCATGTCTATCCAGGGGATACAATTAGGCAATGAAAATCGGTTGTACATAAATCGTTCCTGTTGCGAAGCTTCACAAACTTTCCCTTGGTGAGTTCGTTTCTAGTGTGGAGTCACTTTGCACGATATAAGAAGTTGTTGTTTCATTGAATATTATTATGCGGTGGGCTGAGTTTATGGATAGGTCAAATATGTGCCTGATTTTATTTTTATTTTTTTTTATTTTTTTTTTTTTGTTTGTTTGTTAACTAGTCCTTGCCTCGTATTTGTACAGATGCAGTCACCCGATTTCAAAATTATTTGATGATTTCAAACTTTGTGAATTTGTTTGTCGCTAATTTGTAGTCTATACAATGATTGTGTCGATTATGATTACAATAACAAGTCTTTGGTAAAGGGGGCCCCGAGTGGCCGAGTGGTCTAAAGTGCTCATCGTTACGGATCACTGCCATCTCACCTCTGTCTGCGTGAGTTCGAGTCTCACGCTCGACTAACGTGGGTACGAGAGAAAGCCTGCTAGTAGCTTCTCGTGGGTCGGTGGTTCTTCCCGGGATTTTCCAGGGTTCTTCCTCCACCAATTATACTGGCCGCCATGTATAGCCTATCTTGTGCTGAAAAATGGCATTAAACCTAACAACAATAACAACAACAACTTTGGTAAAGATTACCTATGATGAATTTTCTAATTAAATGGTGTCCATGTGAGTCCTTATACATTAATTTATGTCACTTGTGTACTTATTACATCCAAATAAAGTAATTATGTTCTAATCATGTTACTTCTTTTTAATCAATATGGCAGTTTGCCTTCATGAAAATAGTCATTATGTGGAAAACCTAAATCAGCAGAAAAAAATTTTCATTTTTATGATGGCATGGATATAATTATTTTATTGCTCTCGGACAATGCTGTTACTAAAATTTAAATTAAGAAATAAAAACTATGCCAATAGTTAATATATTTATTTATATAGAGTTAGAGTTTTCAGTTTCAACAATGTATATTGAATAATCTAAGATAATTTATCCAAGAAGAAAATTAATTTACCCTACTTTTTTACATTATGTTCTGACGGCTGCAAAATGCAAATTTCTTCCAGTTAGAGGAACCACAGAAAAAATAATTAACAAATGAAACTGTGCAGGTCATCATCTTTATATATATATATATATATATGTATATATATATATATATATATAGTAGAGATATATATATATATATATATATATATATATGTTAAGTATATATATATATATATATATATATATATATATATATATATATATATTGTTACGTATATTTAATTTAATTGCCTGGTTGTTAGTTTTAAATCTGGATTTGATCGAAACCTTGGAAAATGTTGCACGTACTGCTGGCGATAAAATTTCTTTTCTAGGCAAGTCTTCCACTCAGCAGTCTTCTGGTAAAAAAGCAATTCGGCCTAATACGAGCCCTTCTAAATTTCAATCTGGCACAACTTTTTGAAATCAAGCTTCTGATAAGCTTGATCTAAAATCCTCATCTTTTCCTACGTGTACCTATTACAAGAAGAAAGTACACTTTATTTCTGATTGCTACAAGTTGAAACAAAACCAACAGAATCAAGACAGACCTATTCCAAATGCTCTTATTTCTAAGAGGTCAAGGTCACGATCGTGTATTGAAAGCAATACATTTGTTGGGTCTAATAAACTCCAGTCTGATTTTATTATGGAGAATTATGAACCATTCATGTCGAAGGGTTTTATATCAATCTTGGGTGATTCGGCTAATCCCATCGCTATTAAAATTTTAAGGGACACAGGAACTTCTCAGAGTCTTTTATTATCAGATACTTTGCATTTTTCTGAGAAGTCTTCTTCTAATGAGATTGTTCTTTTTCATGGGGTAGAGTGCTCCATTGTGTAAATTTATCATCAGACTTAGTCTCAGGACTTGTCACAGTCGGAACAGTGTCTTCTTTACCCGTTGAGGGCATTCATTTATTACTAGGCAATGACCTAGCTAGAGATAAGGTTGTTGTTAATCCATTTGTAACTGACAAGCCTTCTTTGGATCAGAATGTTGATCCTATTGACAAAGAATTCCCTGATTTATACCCAGCTTGTGCAGTTACTAGAGCTATGGTAAAGAAAGCTCTTGAGAATGATGTTGATCAGGAAAGTATTCCTTTAGCTGACACATGTATTGGTCAGGCTTTTGATGAGGTCACTTTCACTTCGTGTTTGGACCAATCAAACGGTATTGATCACAGTGATCCTCTTTTACCTACTCATTCTCTTTATTCTAATCAGGGTGACAAACGACAATCACTTGTCGTCGAACAGGAAAAAGATCCTGAGACCTCCTGTTTGTTTCAAAGGGCCATTAGGGAAACTGAAGCCACTGAAGTACCTGTCTGTTATTTCATTAAAAATGGGATTCTTATGAGAAAATGGAGACCTCCAGAGGTACCTGCTGGTGCCGAGTGGTCTGTGAACTATCAAATTGTAGTTCCAAAATCATACAGACAAGAAATTCTTAGTCTGGCCCATGAAACTCCTTTGGCTGGTCATTTAGGAATTAATAAGACCTATCACAAGATTTTGACTCACTTCTATTGGTCAAAAATTAAAAGCGATGTTTGTAAATCCTGCAGATCTTGTCATACTTGTCTTTTTCTCTTGCAAATTCAACATAAGTTTGTCCAGCTTCTTTTTTATAGTTTCTGAATTTTTGCCGATAAGCCTCAGGGACTAACGCATAACCCCTTAAGATGTACGCCTTAACCAAATCATAGTCAGAACTCTGTTGTACTGACAGGGATGCATAGATATTTCGGGCTTTTCCAAAAAGTACACATTGCAATAATTGAGTCCAATGCTCCCTTGGCCATTTCAAATTTTCAGCAACTTTTTCAAAATAAACAAAATATTTGTCTACTTCCTTCTTGCTAAAAGGGGGAACTAACCTAATATTTTTTGTAATGTCAAAACTTGAATTTGTATGTGAAGTGGGATCGTGCTTTTCCCTTGCCAACTACATTTCTTTCATTCTAATTTGAAATTCCCTTTTATCCTTCTCTCTTTGTAATTTCATCTGTCTATCTCTCTCCCTCTCCTGTCTCTCTCTTCTTCTCTTCTAATTGTAATTGTTTATCTTTCTCCCTCTACTGTCTCTCTTTCTCCTTCTCTTCAAATTGTAATTTCATTTGTTTATCTTTCTCCCTCTCCTGTCTTTCTCTCTCCTTCTCTTCAGATTGCAATAGCAATTGCTTCTCTTCAAATTGCAACCGCAATTGTTTCTCTCTCTCTCTCCTCTAATTGTATTTGTTTTTCTTTCTCCTCTTTTTCATAAAGCATTTGTTTATCTTTCTCTCTTTCCTGTTCCTGAAACTCGAGCTTCCTTAACTCCAATTCCATCTTGTATTTCATTTTTAATTCCATTACTTTATGTTAGAGTCTGATACTGACTTACTGACCGAAGCCAAAACACTTTTATCAAAAACATTCTTCTCTACCAAATATTGAATCAAAATTCTTTTAATTTCTTGTTTCGTTAAGGAAGAATTTGCTTCAGAAAGATCGTACTTTCTGGCAAGTTCAAGAAACTCATCTTTTTTCAGACTATCCAACTGCTTCTGAGTTGGATTAGAAAGAAATATTTCGACTTTTTATGACATTGTGAATGAAGGCCTGTTGTTTTCACTAAAGATTTCAAACAAAATGTAAAATAGTATTTGGGATTTGAAAACTAGGGGAATTTAAATTTCAAAAGACAATTTTCTGAAATATTTTAGACCAATTCAAATATCCCAAGGACGAGCAACCCAATTTTCTCCTTGTTACGTATAGGCTCGTTCAAAAGTAACAAAAGGAAAGAGTGAAACCAATAAGCTTTGTAAGTTTTAACAAAAATAATTTATTTCCCTAGAAAACACGGTGAAAAGGTGAAAATAGAAAATAGGACTTTTGTGAAGACAATCCAATCATTTATCCTAGTACTGAAAAAAAAATACAAGTCTTATCACTAAATAGTTTTAACTGAATCCAGGTTCAAATCTTGATGACGTTCCAAGATGGAGGATGATGACGTCAGGTGAAGTCTTTATACGAATGTTAAGAGTTCCACGTTGAACCACAACTTGTAATGTTTCAATTTAGAATTAATTTCCATCGAATGTCTTTGTCCCTTGTATAGTTCTCCAGAGAATAAATTATTATATTATAAAAAACATAGATGAGCTTTTGAACAAGCTATCATCTATGATAAAACATCTCGAGCTCCAAAGATGTAAAAATGCAACTCTTTACGGCACCTAATAGAAATATATCCTTCTTCTTGAAGATATATTATACGACTGAATATTTCATTTCATATTGTCAAATGGTAGGAAAACCCAATCAGAAGATACCTAAGGCTCATCTGCAACCAATTCCTACATTTGACGAACCATTTAGCAGAATAATGGTAGATTGTGTCGGTCCCTAACCTAAGACCAAGTCAGGTAACCAGTACTTGTTGATCATGTGTGCGTCACCAAGATTCCTAGAGGCAATTCCTTTGAGGAATATTAAAACTAAAACAATAGTAAAAGCTTTGATAAAGTTTTTTTTACTCAGTTTGGTCTTCCCAAATCTGTCCAATCTGATCAAGGGTAAAATTGTATGTCTGGAATTTTCCAGCAAGTTATGCACGAATTAGAAAGATTGCATCAGACTTTGAAAAATATAATTCGGTCCTATTGTTTTGATACGGGTAAAAATTGGGATGAGGGCATTCATTTACTGTTGTTTTCTGTTAGGGAGTCAGTTCAAGAATCTTTAGGATTCAGTCCCTTTGAGCTAGGTTTTGGATACACTGTGCCTGGACCTTTGAAGTTGTTGAAAGAAAAACTTCTTTCTAATGAAGATACTTAACTTAATCTTCTCGATTATGTTTCTAATTTTAAGTATAAGTTGTCAAAGGCTTTGAGGTTTCAAGAGGTAATCTGCACTCTACTCACTCAAAATGAAATTAAGGTATGATAAAAATGCAAAGAAAAGGAGTTTTCAGCCTGGTGATAGAATTCTGGCTCTCTTGCCCATACATCAAGATCCTCTTCAGGCCAAGAATTATGATCCCTACACAGTTGAAAAGAAAGTAACTGATTTAAATTACATCATAAATACTTCTGGGTGGCGAAAACAAAAACAACTTTGCCACATAAACATGTTAAATGAGTATATTGAGAGAGATAGCCAAGTAAATCATGCAATTAATTTAGTTGTACCTGTACCACTCATTGAGGATTTAAATGAAGGAATGCAATCGGATTCTATTGATTTTGGAGTAACAAATCTTCGGAATTCAGAAATTATGAATAAGCTGAACCAGAAACTTTCACATTTACAACAACAAGAAAGGAATGAACTTAAACAGTTATTACTTGAATGTGAGCACTTATGTCCAGATGTTCCTACAAGAACAAACAAAATTTACCATGACGTTGAAATTGTAAATTCCATACCTGTAAAATAACACCCGTACAGGAGGAACTCTCTCAAACAGGATTACTTGAAAAAAGAAATTCAGTATTTGCTGGAAAATGATTTCATAGAGCCTAGTAAAAGTCACTGGAGTTCACCATGTAAACTTGTTCCGAAATAGATAAAACTTTCCGCATGTGCACGGATTATAGAAAAGTGAACAGTGTGACTAAACCAGATTCATTTCCATTACCAAGAATCGATGATTGTATTGATAAAATTGGAAATTCAAAGTATGTCACCAAATCTAATTTTCTTAAAGGATTTTGGCAAATTCCACTAACGGAAAGTTCAAAGGAAATTTCGGCATTCGTGACTCCAGATGGGCTTTATCAATATAAAGTAATGCCGTTTGGGATGAAGGGTTCGCCAAATACTTTTCAACGTTTAACGAACATGATTACCTTTGGTCAAGATAATTCTGATGCTTACATCGATGATGTCATCATCTACAACGACACCTGGAAAGAACATTTAGCAACAATTCGGAAATTCTTTGACAGACTCGCTGATGAATGTTTGACACTCAATTTATCCAAAAGTGAGTTCTGCCGTGCTTGTATAACTTTTCTAGGACATATCGCGGGACATCGACAAGTTAAATCTGAAGATGCTAAGGTCAAGTCTATCTCTGAATTCCCTGTGCCTGTCAGTCAAAAGCAACTGATGCGATTTTTAGGTGTGGTTCGATACTATCGGAAATTTTTTGTTCCAATTTTTCCGTCATTGTTGAACCCCTGACAAATTTATTGAGCAAGAAAACCAAGTTTCATTGGACTGAAAAATGCCAGGGGGCTTTTGATAAGTTAAAGGCCATACTTAAGAGTGCACCAGTTCTTACAGCTCCAAATTTCAGTCAATCATTTAAGCTGTCTGCTGATGCAAGTGATGTTGGGATTGGAGCAGTATTGATTCAAGAAGATAAAAATGGTGTTGATCATCCAGTGTGCTCTTTTTCTAAGAAATTAAATAAGCACTAAAGAAATTATTCAACAATTGAGAAGGAATGGTTGGCTTTGATATTGGCATTACAACATTTTGAAGTTTACATTAGTTCAACTCCTTTTCAGATTATTGTGTTTAGTGATCACAACCCCCTTACTTTCATCGGCAAGATGAAAAACAAAAATCAGAGATAATTAAGGTGGAGTTTGTTGTTACAGGAATATAATATTGACATCAGGCACATCAAGGGAAAAGACAATTTAATAGTAGATGCACTTTTCCATATATTGAAATATATTATTTCATACATACTCTGTATTATTCGAAAGAATTCTTCTTTTGTTATTTTTTTATAAACCTCATGTATAATTGACCTATGGTAAAATGAAAACTTTATTATATAAATCATTTCCTTTTATGGGGGGGGGGAGTGTAATGTATATATAATTTAATTGTTTGGTTGTTAGTTTTGATTTTTTTAAAATTTCATTACATGTTATTGTATTGTAACTTTGTTTACTGGAGTTGACATTGTCCAGAAATTCAGTTCAGTTCTGTTCGACCTGACTGTTATTTTTTTTTTATTTTACTGATAAACAACCGATAATAGAAACACTGTATCTAGTTGCTGACCTCGTTTCAGAATCAGTGACAGTTTTGGTAAACAACTTTTTTATTCCGTTGTTTTGTTTTTTTTTTTATCTTTCTCAGAGTAAGATTCATTAAGTTATGTGAAGGTCATACCTGGAGATCGTGACAAGTAACATAGAAACTACTATTTTTTTTTTAGAAGAATGAACTTTTGACCCTCATCCGGGAATCTGTGTTGCGTCTTAAATTAGTGTATAACTGTTGTCTTGATAAAGGTTTCTTCAGTCGGGCTAAAAACAATTGATACCTTAAGTTATTATGTTGTGACCAGTTTGAGGTGAATTTTTGGATAAAGACATTTATTGAAATTTATTCGGAATTCAAAACTGGAATAATATTTTTCTGTGATTCAAGAAGAAAGTGTTGACACGTCTACACTTTGAAGGTTACAACAGACATCATCGCCTACCAGTTTGGATTTTATTGGGACTCGAACTCAGATTCATTCAGAACTTTTTAATACTAAGACTTCTAATTTTTGATTCTTGGATTATTTTTGGATTTGATTCGTGAAACAGTTAAGTTCTATTTTCCTAATTTTTCACTTTGTATTAATATCTGGGGAATCGAAAGTATGCTGTAATATCTGGTTGAATTCGTTCTACAACTGACGAAATGAAATTAAATGAAGAAAGAAATAGGAAATGTACACTCTCCGATCCGAAGATATGAACATCATTTACTGCGAATACGATTAGAGTGAGTAAAAAACACCTTATCGGCTTCATCATGGCGAGGAAATAGGAGCCGAGAGTATTTCCCAAGGACACACGGAAGCAGCCGACCATGGCTGGCCAGAGCGGGTAGCAAATCCTAGACTCTTGGATTACGGGTCCGAAGCTCTAAGAAAAGAAATACCGCTGTTGCTCGTCAAACGAAGAGGTTGACGTCTTTTCTTTTAATTTTCTCAGTTTGCTTGGGAGCCTGAAATAGATATTCATGCACCTATATGTTGCACTATTCCTGCTACAAGAAAATGCCCATCTGCTTGACACATTTCCTCTTGTTTTCGTAATCTGTACCAAGGTTTGTCGATGCTGTTCTCCATCTATTACGACTATAGTAATTTCAAATACATCTGCTGGTAGCGGCAACAGTGAAGGAAAGAAAACGACTCAGCCTTTGGACAGTAAGAAAAAGTTTCTTCTCTCAAGTTGTATTTTGTTTGCCATAAAAATGTCGTCATTTTTGGCATGCATACTGTGAAAGAGAAAACATTTTATTTTGTGTTACGTTTGTTTTTGTGTTTCTCTTTTAGCTTTTAAAGAAAATAGAATTATTTTGACAACCGAATTAATATTTCATGTAATAATATACTAAACAAAAGCTTCACAAGTGCTCAAGTTCATTTATCTCTATGTTACCCTTTTATCTTTCTGGTTATAAGTAGTAATAGTAAATGAGGTTTCTATCTCAGAGACCCCCTACCCCACCAAAACGCTTCTATGTTGACATTTTATCAGCTCAAAATAATGACTTTCACATGATAAAGCTTTCTAGCATATTTCTGACAAATTATGTTTTGTCGGGGTAATGAGGTCTCTTAGATAGAAACAGCTCATTTACTATTGCTACTGTTGAATTTAAATCATTTAAAATAAAAATAATCAAAAAATAAACAGTATCGATGATGATCGGTCACCATATTTTATGATAATCTTTTTCATACCTGCTGACTCTCATTGGCAGAATATCTGTTAACATACTGTCAATAATACGAAACTAGCGTATTAAATCGTCCATATCATATTTTACGCCTCGCAAATAAGATCGTATCTGATCAAGTAATTTTTAGAAGTGGTACTTGCTGTTTTAAAAATATTTTTTTAGTCTCAAGTCGAGGCTCAATTTTCTTACACGCTGTTGAAAGAGAAACACCAACACCAGATATTATTAATAAAAACGGGTTTAATGATGCTCCACTTGCGATTATACCAGAGCTTGTCATGAGCAGTGGTAAATATGATATTACTCGAAGTATTCTACTGTAATACTTATTACATTCTTTTACACACCAGAGGTTTTTAGGATAAAATTTGTAATTTTGGAATTTCTTCTGAAATATGATTGAAATCGACGATCTGTTTTTCATTATACAATATTGTTTACAATTTTATACAATTTTATACAATGACAAAAGTTTTAGTACCAACAATTGAATCAAGAAACTCACGAAATTTATTATTATTAGGATCAGCTATAAAATCTCTATACTTGTCATAAACATCTGACGAAGTATCCTTATATCGTTCATCTGTTAGTACCTCGTTTTTCTTTAACCAACTGTAGGAATCAAACGTGTTTTCTACTTCACGTTCATACATATCTGTTTTATTTACCAAATTACCGCATTCTCTTCCTGCTTCATCAATAAACCCGAGTACCAAGCTTATTTGATCCAACGTAAAATTTTTGAGAACAAGATGCTGTCTGATAATTGCGTATGCGACTATGAAATTTATTAGCATGAATTTTCGTAGTCTGTCTCGTTCAATTGTGAAAATACTAATAACATCAGCTACTTTTAACATTAATATTTCGTATGATTTCGTGAATATTTTCTCTTTCATTGTAATAATTTCGTAATGACAATTGTCCAGAGCGTTGGAGTGTTGGAAGTGGAATATAATCTTCTTCACTTATGTCGTAATAAGAATAAGTCCTTTCTTCCAACTTTGTGTTACTTCTTCAAAAAACTTTTCCCGCTCAACATCACTGAAATTATCAATTTCCTTGTTAAAATCTTTGATTATCTCTAGAGATTTATTAACATTAATCCGTTTGAATTCTGGTTTTTTACGTATCATTGGTGAAATTTCATTCGAGTACAATAATTAGCTCCGCATCCGATGTCATACTGGCGATTTTAACTAGGGTTTCCTTGTCGTGGTAGTACATACCGAAATACTTAAAAATTTCTCGCTTTGAAAAACTTATGTATAATTTTTTTGTTTCTTTTCAATTTTATTATTTTAGATTCCGCTAGTTTGTCAAGACGATCATGACTGTCGTTTATTAGTTTTTTTTTTTGTCTTCCTGATCCATTACATTATAAGCTCGTACTCTTACCAGATTTGATTGAATTATCGTATCAGTATTATCCTTGTCAAGCTCGAGCAATATTTTTTCATCAGGAGTTCAACTTTTGTTTGTTCTTCTAGACAATCATCAGGATGACAATATCTGTTTATAATATTAAAGTTTTCTATTGCTTCTACTAGTTGTGGTCCTTGCATGTGCATAACGCTAATAAAAAAATTTTCAGCTTCTGGTAATGTTGGATTGTTCATTGAAACAACGTCAAGAGATTTTATATCATATATTTTTCTTTGTAATTTGTTGTTATAATCCTCTACCACAAAAACTGCGGACGGATTAAAAATAATTCTGTAAAATTCTTTGATCATCGAGTGTATATATTTGAAATGCTGTCAATCCCGGAAACGGATCTTCAGCCGTGACAACGTAAATTCGAAAATTAAAGTACTTGTTAACGGTATTTTCTATCGGAATCGTAAAATATTGTGTTGTTGAGATATACGTGTATATTGTACTATACAATATTGCCCAGTTAATATCATCGTTTGATCCTTCCAATTGCCAATCATAAATTCGCATAAAACTAGAGTTTAATCGACCGAGAACTTGAAATTGCCAAATAGCAACTGCAACGGGACATTTGATTTGATTTTGATCCAAAAGTCTTTGTTTTCTCCGTTAGTCGTCCATTCCTGTCTATCAGAGAAAGCGTAATGAGGATAATTTTCTGGATAATGTGTCGCTGCGCTTACATCAAACCTAACTCGGTTGTCAGCTGCCTTAAAAAGTGTTGGAATATACCCAACATTTTTTTTTTAGTTCGTTTATACCACTGGACAGACTGTCAACATACGCTTCATTAGGTTAACTGGAACATATGTCGTCGCTGTTTTACTGTTTCTCATATTTATATTGCCTGACATTGGTCCACCGGATCGTTTTAAATATGGGGTGAGTTCTTCTTTTAACTGAATGTAACTAATAGCATCAGTCTCCGTAGCTGGTGGCGAGGTTGTCGGTATTCCAGTTATTTTTGAGTCCTTGCTCATTATCAGGTTACCTGTCATTGTGTCGCCAGCTTTATTAAGCTTGTTATCGTCAACAAATTTTAGTTGCGCATAACTTGCAGCTTGTGTACTATCAACATTTGCTAGTGGATATACGGTTTCCAACCCAATTGTTTTTTATTAATGTTGCCTGTAACCGTTCCTCCGGTTTTATCAAGCTTGTTATTTTCCACAAACTTCAACTGTAAATAACTTACCGCTTGGGTTTGATTTAAGTTTGCTGGTGGATATGCGGTTTCCAATTTTTTTTTCCTGACATATCTAAGTTACCGCTTAAAGTTCCTCCTGTTAAGGATAGTTTATTATTGTCCACGGATCTAAGTTGTGCATAACTAACAGCTTGTGTATCAACAACATTTATTGGCGGATAATTTGTTTCTAAACCTAGTACTCGTTGATTTGACATCAACAAATTGCCTGTCATTTTATCGCCAGTTCTTTTTTTTTTTTCATGTAGCCTGATAAATCAATGTTACCATTTGTTATTGTTGTACTTACAGCCTACGAATCTCCTAATGTTGTTCCAAATCTTGTGTACAATAGCTCATTATTTGTTTATTGTCTGACACTTTTATATAAACTTAGTTTATAACAATGGCAAAGCTATTGTCGATATTAAATTTTGCCACAGAACGGCTGGTGCAACATAAACACAAAAATGATCTGCCAGATTGTCATTATCTCGTTGTTGGGAGAACTGGATCGGGAAAAACAAATTTGCTGATGAATTTACTGCTAGGCGATAATTTTAACTACGACAGAGTTTATATTTGCACAATTAATCCACAGCAGGATAAATACGAATTATTGAGCGAATACAATAATAAGCTTCGTGATGGTCTTGAGGCTGGTGAAGATTTTTTTATTATTAGACCACAAGAGGAACTTAATCAACTTGACTCAGATGAACATAAGATAGTTGTTGTTAATGATATTCCACTTAACAATGAAGAGATGGATAAAATAAGATCTTATTTTTCACTGTCACGTAATAAAAAAGTAACTCTGTCTATCTCGCTCACGGATTTTACAACGTCGATAAATTTATTAGACGAAATACCGGTTGCTTTATTATTTCCCGGACTCGACAACGTTGACGTCAGAAATATTGCAAATGAGCAATGTGGCAACGTAACAAATGATAAATTTATTGAACTGTATCATAAGGCAATGAAAGATAAATATAATTTCTTTTTATTCGATAAATTTGCACGTGATCCAAAAAAATGTTCCGCTGCTGTATTGAAAAGTACCTAGAGTAAAGTTTTATTAAACTGTTATTCAATAATTGGATAAACGAGAAAAGTACAGACAATTTATAGAAGATCTAAAAAATAAAAATTTCTCAATCTCGTGTAGAATTTAGGAAAAAAGTTCAAGTTGCACGACGTGGCCAAGTAGTTGACGCGGAGGAATCAGCTAGAGCTTTGAAATCAGTTACTGAGGCTTTACTTGGAAAACAACCTGAAACCTTACCGCTGTCGGAAGAAGAACATAAAAAATTACAGCAAAAAGGTTTACTTGGATTAAAGAACAACAAGAAGCCGCTACTGAAAAAGTTATTGCAAGATCTGAGGAAGAAAAAAACAGAAGATTGGCTGAGGCACTTACAGAGTATATGGTTGATCCTGACAGAAGACAAATTGAGATAAATCGGTTGATTCGTGATCCGTTAGCGCTTGAACGAAGATTATCGCAGACGGTGGAAGTTGGGCCAACGGGAAGAAGGTAGGATGAGATGATGAAAATGATGGAGGATATAACAAAAAAACACAACAACAAGAAACGGAAAGTAAAACTGATAAAGCTTTAAGGGAGATGTGTGAGAAAGATGATGCTGAGAGAGAAGCTTTTAGAAAAGAGAATTAATTGGATGTTCAGTACAGAAAAATGTTCGATGACGAAGTAAAATAGATAAACAACAAAATAAAAGATTACGAGTATAAGTTGTTCAGCGAAGAACACAATTTCGAGGATTCAAGAGTAAACGAGATTTTAAAGAAAGAATACAACGCTGATGAAAAAATTAAAAAGTTAACGGACATAGCGGGAAAAAGTCAGAAATATATCAAAGGAGTTGTGCTAGTAAATGAAAATTACAGAGGAACTATTAGAAAATTCCGACACAGTATTATCGCCGATCTGTACATTAAAGCCATTAATCAAATAAAGCAAAGAAGGTTCATTCATCACCTTAATATTTTGAGCACCAAAGCAAAAGAAATAGATAAAAAACAAATACAAGCCATGCCACTTGTGGTGTATATAGATGACCCTACTGCCAGACAAGCTGAACTAGATCGGTTAATTGATAATCCACATGAGATCAGAGAAAGGTTACAGCAAACTGTAACGAAGAGTCAAGAAACAACATTTGAGCCAACTATAACAAGCCAACAAGCGATTGTATCAGATATTGAGCGAGAAAGAAATCTTATTTTAAATCAAGCGTAAGCTAAAATAGAAGGTCGGGAATACAATAATCTTTTTAAAGAATACAAAATTAATATTGATGATATTGAATATTGGGAAGAAGACTGATACGATGCACTAATTAAAAAACTAGACGCTATTATAAACACCGGTGATGGAGCTTATAATAGAATGAACGCAGTTGTAAAAGTCCAAGATCTTTATAAATATGAGGTCGCCTACAGAAATAACATTATTGCAGGTGTTATAAAGGACGCAGTAAAGAGATTTAAGGATAAAACTGATAAAGGAATGAGCCTTCAAAGTTTGCTTGAAAATTGCGATTCTTTTCGCCTTAAAAAAGTTGGAACTGGAGTTAAAAAGTTGGAACTGGAGTTAGAGTATTTACATCAACAGCTGATATGATCGACAGATTAATGCTGTTGATATCATCGAAGGAAGCTGGAAATGTTGGTGCTGAAATTGACAATGAAATGGTTGATATACTTGATCATCTAAGATCAAAAGAGTTACTAACATCGGACGAATATGAAATTTTACATCACGATATAATTGTGGGAGATATAATCGCGGGTGATATAATTATGTAATTTAATAAATAAAGATGTCAAAAATATTATTATTCGACTCCAGCACCGCTGCAAAAGATAGCGCAAATTTTTCAGTGAATTATATTCCACCAATACAACTGGATCCTGAGACAAAATATGAAATTGGACTAATTTCCTGCACGGCGTGGCATTCTATGGCTAACGTAAAAACTAATGTTAATGATGAATTTACATTTCAATCGAAATTGTCGATGATAAGATTTGCAATTCCTCAAGGCTCCTATAACATCACTGATCTAAATAAAACAATAAAAGAGGTTATTGCAAATAACAACACGGTGGACGTTACAACTTTGAGCTGACACCAAATTATAACACGTTACGCGCTAGAATAACATTAAAGAATACTATGATGATCGATTTTTCATCGCCAGAAGGCATTGCGTCACTGCTCTGATTTTATCATCGACGGTACGGATCAAATACGGAACAAACTGTAACATATGACGGTGATCTGCCAGTAAATATAACTGACGCAAACACAATATTAATAAATTGCTCTATTGCAACTGGATTTTACTTGGCTTAAGGCAGTGAAGGACAAACAATGTACACTTTTTCTCCGGACGTTCCGCCGGGTACACTTATGCAAATTAATCCACGGCAGGTTATTTATTATCCGCTAAATGCTGAAGATCAAATAACAGAAATAAATATGCAATTGACGGATCAGTCTGGATGACAACTTGATCTTAACAATGAAGTTGTTACTTATAACCTACACCTACGCTTTACGTGATTTTGTACAACCTCGTTGTATAGCATGAGACAAAGAAAAAAGAGTTTACAGAAGAAAAATAGTTGGAGGATTTTTAGGAAATATATTTATTAAAATTATTGAAAGTTCTCCAGGAATAGCTCATAAAGTTGCGCCAATTGCACTGGACGCATCAAAAGCCTTTGCGACCGGAGCTGCATCTGCCGCTGAAACTGCGGTGGGACAAAAAATAGCTTATGAAATAAAAGACAACAGACCAGAAATAAAACAAGTTATATCAGAAATCGCACCAACGGAAGAAAACTAAACGCGCAATGATAAGGACAACAAAAAAAAAACTTTTATCGCCTAAATGAGAGCAAATTATACAAAAATTAATATCTAAGGCAACAGCACCAAATTTTATATAATCTAATTAATAAAAAATGTCTGTTAAAAATTACCTCGACTTGGCTGAGGCCTATGACGTAGACGATCCAGTAACAGAATTTGAGTATGTTGAATATCTCGACGAAAATTCTAATGAGTATAATAAAGTTGGCGTTAGAACATTTAATAAACGCGACGAGGATGTATTTTTTTGCCTCATAAAGTAATGTTGGAAGTTCGTGGTCAGATTATGACAATAGTTAATCCACCTGCTGAAATTTCAGCTGGAGCAGAAATAGCTCTCATAAACAACGGTTGGAGCCTATTTAAAAGTGCCATGTATCAGCTAGCTAATCAAACAGTGGAAGATATTTCAATTCACCTACAAGTTGCAAGTACAATACTAAGTATTATTTCGTTTAGTGACGATTACTCTAGATCGACTGCAACTAACATGATGTGGTTTAAGGACACTGGAGCTGGTACAATTGTGTCAAGTGAATTTATTTCAAAAGTAGTATTGGAGCATGGGGCTGATGCAACTGCAGATGCTGTAATTGTAAGAAATCTTCTTACTGCTAATGCTGCCAATTTTGATATAGTCCCACCAGCTGCAGGCGCTAACGCAGATGCTGCAAGAGTTCCACTTAATGCTGCTTGTAATAATCTTGGTATAACACCACCAGCCGCAGATGCGAACGGTGTTGCAAGGTTAAAGTTGATTAATGACCCATATAGCGTAAGAAATATACGTTACAATGATGGTTATATTAGGAGAAAGGCACTTGCAGCAGGATCACGTCAAATTACAATGATGCTGCCATTAAGTACAATATTTGGATTTTGTCGCGATTATAATAAAGTGTTTCGTGGAATTAAACACACACTTATTTTAGATCGGGCAGAACAAAATGATTGTTTAATTCGGGTTGGCGGCGCCGATGTACAATTTATTATAAACAAACTTGCTTTATGGATGCCTCGAATAACACTGTCGTTCACAAAAGCAGTAGAATTAAATTACATGCTTCAAAAATATACAAAGAAAATTTATTTTCAGCAACATAAAATATATATCAGACCACGGTTCCAAATACTACCGACTACACATGGCGCGCCACAACAACGTCAAGTGAACAACTACCACAACAATTATTTGTTGTATTTCAGCGACAAGTGCGACGTGGAAACCAGCAACAAAATAGTGCAATATTTGATAACGCTGATGTTAGGAGAATATACGCTAGAATAAATTTCAACCAGTATCCGGAACGAGTGATAGAATGCAATTTCGCGGATGACGCTAATAAAAATCTTACTCGACCGCATATGTATCTTATGGACGCAGTGCAGAAATATCAGGACGTTGGAGATGGATCTCAAATATCAGTAGAGGAATTTCGTACACTTTATCCGATATTTTATTTTGATGTTAGTAAACGCAACGAGCGAGGTGTTGATTCGACAACTAATATTGAAATTACCTGGACATTAAGTATGGTTCCAGATGCGTTGTACAGTCCAAGTTTAATATAACTCTCTTGATATATGACCAAATACATCGAAAAAGAAATATATTTGACTGACGGTCAAGTTAAAAAATTAGCGGCTGCTATTGCTAAGCGTTGGCCGGTTTTACTAAAAATTAATTCATCGACAACGGGCGGTACTTTAACAAAATTAATGCTAACTAAAACACAGATAAATAAATACGATCGCGGTAAACCGTTTGTTTTAAACCTAAGCGCATCACAAATAAATGTGGTGAGAGACGGTTTTCTTGGTCAGGCAATAGCCACAATAGCCAAAACGTTAATACCTAAAATTTTGCCCGTACTTGGTACATTAGGATTAGTAGCAGTATCTGGCGCAGTATCTGGCGCAACAAAAAAGGCTGTCTCTGGAGACGGTATAAAGAAAATTTTTGTCTAAAACTTTAATATA
>JAECUM010094732.1:0-24047 GCA_016617855.1 Megalonaias nervosa | reverse complement strand
TGTTTCTTTTATCAATGTGAGACTAAGTTTACACTAAGTGTTTAGCTACATCATTTTTTGGACGCGAAACTAAGTCTGAACTCATTGAAAATATGACGCAATCGGAACAACGTGAACATCACAGTTAACTTAAACCAGGGGTCTCAAACTCAAACCACTCTGAGGGCATTTTCGATGGCCCAAGGGGCCCACCGCCATTGTTATCTCTCATGATACCTTGTGACATAATGCGGCTTGGCGGGCCGCATGATGCCTGCGGGCCGCGTGTTTGAGACCCCTGGCTTAAACAGTCCATCAGACTAATACAGTATTCATTATAAAATGTACGCCAACAGTCCATCAGACTAATACAGTATTCATTATAAAATGTACGCCAACAGTCCATCAGACTCAGTCCATCAGACTAATACAGTATTCATTATAAAATGTACGCCAACAGTCCATCAGACTAATACAGTATTCATTATAAAATGTACGCCAACAGTCCATCAGACTAATACAGTATTCATTATAAAACGTACGCCAACAGTCCATCAGACTAATACAGTATTCATTATAAAACGTACGCCAACAGTCCATCAGACTAATACAGTATTCATTATAAAACGTACGCCAACAGTCCATCAGACTAATACAGTATTCATTATAAAATGTACGCCAACAGTCCATCAGACTAATACAGTATTCATTATAAAATGTACGCCAACAGTCCATCAGACTAATACAGTATTCATTATAAAACGTACGCCAAGAGGTGCGTATCTTTAACTCGTTTTTATCACCAATGCTTCTGCTGTCATTTATTCAGTTAGCAATACATCAGAATGTCGGGAGTGTATGTCTTAACGCTTCTTACGTACCGACCTACCTCAGGGGTAAAGCACTTGCCAACAGAGCACATGCCGCCTTACGGTAGCGGAAACCCCTGTAACTGCACCTATCTGACATACGCTATCATTTTAGTCTTACGTAATATCAGTAAACAAATAAATAATTCGGTATTATCGACAGCATTTAAGTATTTGTAGCCCAATCTACAATAATGATGAAAATGTTCCATTCTTTTATCAAACAGTTTTTCTTTTATCACAAAATTATACCGATAGAGCATGTTGAATCACAGGTTGGAATAAGGCAGGGGGTGAGAAATTTGGAACAGATCAAAGAAAACCGGGGTCGTAAAACCCACTGAGAAAATCCCTAAACTAAACCACCTGAGTTTCAGATATGCTGGAAAGGTGACAGAGTGCCTATCCCAGATAAAACTTAATCATGAACCTTATCGGATTTATCATACATAGCTAGTTCACTTCTTGCATTAGGATTATTTTTTGTTTTTTATTTGAGGATGCTTCATCTCAAAAGTTGTGATAAATCGCACGTCACATTATCTTCCACAATTGCAACCAGTCAGGATCACACTGTGAGACAGACAGACAGACAGACAAAAGTTCTTCAGTTTTCGTTCCGAATATTAAAAAAGCGTCGTTTATCTGTGAACCTGAGGAGGTGGATGATGATGATGATGATGATGATAAAGGCCAAAACAATTGCGATAAAGAGAACGAAGAGACAAGGGCGAAACATCGATTGATTATAGTTATCATGATGACAGCGATGATAATAAGACGACAATCATCATGATGACTATTGAAATGACTGTTCTGAAGCTCATATCAAAATACAATGATATATAATGGAATAAATAAACCTGGCGTTTAAAAAGAAAATATAAAACGATTAAAATAAATAAAAGTTGCAAAAAGACATTACATCATATCTGAATTACCAGCTTCATCAAATTGTTGTCAACCGATGAAATCTTGACTGCAGATTTAGCACTTTCTTGCGTGTGTCGCAAAGGAAATTACCGCTCATACTTATCTTTGCAAATTACATCTCTCTTCATTTTGTTGCCTCGTGTAAGTCGTCGGAGGTTTAAGGCAGATATGAAGATAACAAGCTTTTCTAGCATCCTTTAAATGAAGTAAAGACGATTTTGAAGTTTATAGCTCTACGTGGTACCTATTGCAAAAGACAAACTATGCCACTTAGGTCCCACACAAGGATAAGTGAAATGGCCATGGAAATTGACTGTGATCGCATAATAACTGGCCATGGAAATTAACTGTGATCCGCATAGTAAATGGCCACGAAATTAACTGTGATCCGTTAACTGTGATCAGCAAGGTAACCAACTGAGAGCGGAGAAATAAACTATTGCAACTCATACATCCCGAAACATAAATGGACTTTTAAGGAAGATTAATATGCATGATTAGAATCATTTAATACATTCCAAAAACTAATAACGTTAAGGCCAAATTTTTTGAGCGATAGGTCTCTCTAAGTCAGAAAAGGATCCAAGTATAATGGCTCTTTGCCTAATTTCTATCAAACTTAACACAATCCTAACACAATATATGGCTGTTCCTTGCAAAGGTTCTTCAACGAAAACTAAACTGCCCCACTATTCAGTAGAAAAGAAACTGAACTGAATGAATCGTTAACTTAAATTAGACCAAGGCTCTCAATTCGTTGAGACTGGATTGCATGCAATGCCTTGAAAAAGGAAAAGGTCGTAATTCCAATACTCTCTTCGAAGACTGCTGATCAGGTGTTTTATCGATCGCGATTTAACCAGGTTGAGTGACTTTACAGGAAGCAGTAAGCTAGTTTCAAGAGCAGAGTATGAATATGTTAGAAATCTTGAAAGCAAGCGCATCTCTTCATGCATCATGATTTTAGAAAATCACTGAACGATCGACAGCAAAACAAAAGTGTGGGAACTCGGACACAACAATCTGGCTGCTAACTTGGGTCTATCGTTCTTACCACTAGGATCTCTACAGCCTATCTTATGGCTTCCACGATATAATATTCACGTAATGTTTCCCTTGCTTTGCGTCAGCAATAATTTTTCAAAATCAAATCAACATGTTTGAAAATCAACATGGATAAGACAATCAAGTAAGGTATACACAATTACAATCAAGTAAGGTATATATCATTGCAATCAAGTAAGATATACACCATTACAATAAAGTAAGATATACACCATTACAATCAAGTAAGGTATACACCATTACAATCAAGTAAGATATATACCATTACGATCAAGTAAGATATACACCATTACAATCAAGTAAGGTATACACCATTACAATCAAGTAAGATATACACCATTACAATCAAGTAAGATATACACCATTACAATCATGTAAGGTATACACCATTACAATCAAGTGAGGTATACACTATTACATACTTCTGCACATTACACCGTACAGTAACTAAACCAGGAGGTCCAATTGTCTCCAATCGCTTGGAACCATCCTTGATCTGGATAGGATTTCTCATCACGAAATATGTTATAATCAAGAAATCAATGTCCTCTTCATGAAGTCAGTGTTCTAAACAGGTAATCAATTTTCCTAGTTCGATACGCCGACTCGTTCATATTCATTTTCAAGATTGTGACAAGAAATATATTTGTTTAAAAATTGATGGAATTTATCTAGATAAAGGTCAAGAGTCATTCATGAAAACCGTAAACGTTTCACAAATTTCGTAGCTGAATTTTTTTAAAAAACAAAAATGGTTATCTCGCTGACTGGCGAACAGAAAATGATACGGGTTCCAATCCTACCATCAAATCAACCAGTGTCGGTTAGCACTGTGTATCACAGGGCAAAGAGTTTATTCCAACTGCCTTGGCCTTTAATGAACGCGATTACGCCGTACTTAAAGATGGGGAAAGACATGGAAAAGTGAGTGACACTGTTGCAAATGTTAGGTACAAACCATTTAATCCTTTTGTTGGCGGCGGATGATGATGTTCTTGAAAGAAAAGTTGTGACGGTTTGGAAAATGATAGTGTACTGCATATTTAATAAATATTTGATTCCAATACACCTGCACATTTAGCATCCAACGGTTCACAAGATTACGAGATCAAAGATCCTGTATTTTTCGACACAGGCGCAACCCGTTACAATTTAAAAATAATGAAATGGAAGGTTACCGTAAATTTTCAAAGCGAATACCGAAATATACCTGACGATATTTTGTAAATCAGCTATTGTTCCTCATTAAGTTATCTCTTCATTTCGAATTAAGTTGCAAATTTAGTACCTGTTTAATGTTTTCATCTCGTTGCTGACGCTGCTCTGAAAATGTATAAGTAAAAATTAGATCGTATCCCACAAGTAAATTAAAGTCTGCCTTAACCAGCTTAAAGTGCTTAAGTTCAGTCTAGTGAAGAAATTACATTAGCATATGGCAGTACCAGAGTCACAAACTCAAGCTATACTTATTAACTGCATCTCTAATTAGCGAAAGAGCATTCTATTGAATGAACAACAAAAATCACTCGCGCCAGTAGAGTCTGGCTATTGTATAGGAAAATAAATTGTCCAGATGTTTTTGTGATCATCTGGTAATCAATCTGCACAAGGGAAATCACTCGAAAGAATCAATAAAATACAGATCTCAACAATCGACTGGCCTTTGTTTGTAATAGTAAATGGACCAGATATTTATGTAATCTCGTAATAATCATTCAACACAAGGGAAATCAGTCTTCTCACTTTTCACATTACTGTTATTCTGCACACGTGTAAGCACACAAAGACAATGTTATCAATGCAATAACCGATAATCATTCAGGGACCGATAAAAAATATTAATGTGCACAGTTTAAAATAGTTTACACATACTGAACAGTTTTACTCTAAACAGCACATTTTTAAATAACTATCACAAGTTTTCTCATTTTTTCATCTTTGTGTTAAATATTTTCTTAAATATGTATTAACAACTACATTGTGCAAATCAAAACTTAACCTCACATTAAACATTAATCAAACTTTGTGGGGGAGGGGTTCAGTAATTTGGCAGCATTCTAACAATCAACCTTGGCGTATCTTACATCGAAATAATAATCATGACCGCCTGCTTCTCGTTTATTCATGCTATTTCTTGTCTGCTGCAACAGGTTGCTGCAGCTATTTAAGCGATCAAGGCAATGATGTAAGCTCTATGAAAGAGATGTACCACATGCACTGACATACAAGCTATCCCTTGGATAACGAGCTAGGTCTGATCTGTCCGAACCGAAAGTGTCTACAAGGTTATTGTCAACACGGGTTTAAGGGACAAAATTTCTGCATCAACGTCACAACGTCGAACCTAACTGAATCTATTCCAAAAGACTCAAAACCAGGATTATGCCGTTTGAATCAAGGCTTCGTTTTGTGAGGATAGGCACACGGCATCTTTTCACCTATTAACAGTCTGGCAGGTGCGTGATTCATGTTTAGACTACATCAAAGCATTTTCTCCCATACATGGGGACCCATGCCAGACTTAGCACTCGCCAACACGACTCTCCGGCTCATTTCGGACGGAAACTTGGAAAATAAAAATAAAATACTCCCAGACTGGTCTGACTATGCTGACGTTGTTTTTTCCAACACTAAGTTTTCAGTGTTCAGACGCGGTCAATTAGAAGGCAAGATAAACCACAACCAGGACGTACCAAGTAGCACACGAAAAATATTATTAAATTTATATCTAGGCATAACGTATTAGGCTTATATAAGGCGGTTAAGGAAACAAGCACTGATCATTTCAGGCGCCTGCGGGGTTAACAAAATTTTAATACAATAAAATGCCAAATGCATAAATCCAACTTGCTGGTATATATATATATATATATATATATATATATATATATATATATATATATATATACATATATACTTATACTCCTTATATATAGTTTTAAAAACATTTTATTTGTGCAATCCATGTCATTTTCATTCTTCATTCGTTTTGTCTTCTAAAGAACTTGAGGGCTAAAGCTCTAGTAAAATTATGCATATAGTCTGTTGACGAATCCAGGCGGAAATCTCATCTTGGCAATGTCCCCCTATTTTAATTGCTTATTTCGTCATTGCCTAAGAAAACTGAATACTGAGACCTACATTAACACCTGTTTTAGCGGACACCTAAACCTATATTAGTCTAAAACCAGCTGATACTTGTTTATAACTGACATTTTCAGTCAGTCGCCAGCGTGTCCACTAAAAAACTTTTTTCTATATGTAATGACATGGACGTGGAAAAAACTATAAAATTCTCCGATCTACCTTTCTTGACCACTGTAGGTTTCAACTCTCAGTGACATTGTCCGAAAAGGGAATTTACTAATGGTATATTTCTCCAGTGTCCATTAAGAGGAGAGTTCATCTTAAAGGACTTTTCCAATGATACTATATTTTATAGAAAAAGTATTACTTTAACAGTAAGATATTTAGAAAATCACCAATATTGCTGTCAATTCAAAACATCAACTTAAAATTCTCAACAATATCGTGTGATTTAGTTTATCAAAACAAACTGGATGTTCCCATAAAACCAAGACTTGTTCATCAATCCCACGCTGGAATGCACACGTTGTGTCACACATTCTATTTTCCCGCAAATTAGTTAATATCCATCTGCATATTGCTATTTCGGGGCTTGTGAATGTGAGACAGACAGTATGTGTGTGTGTGTGCGTGTGTGTATGTGTATATATATATATATATATATATATATATATATATATATATATATATATATATATATATATATATGGTTTAATGGCATGTCAGCACAATATTAAGTATAAGATGCAGATTGAAAGTTAAGTTCTAAAACTAAAGAAAAAGAATTTAGTTTTTAATCGGCACCATATAACCAGTACAGTGCTGAAAGAGTCAAACAGAGATAGATTCAATCTTGGAAAACGTGATTGAGTGAGAGATATGATGTGTCTGTAACAGGGAAGACTGTGTATTTTGTGCAAATTATTTTGTATAACTTAATTCCATATCTGTCTGCTAATAAAAGCAAATGAAAGAAAAAAAACCCAACAGAACAAGCTTACCTTGCACACAGTATATCAACAGGCAGCCTGGAAGTTTTCTACATGGATTACATTTACTTTCAAACAGCTTACCATAAGACAGTCTGAAGGATTTATATATAGAACTCATTTACCTACAGTCTACCATCAGCCATCCTCAAGGTTCCAAATAGGGACATAACAGCAGCCTACTTTCAAACTTCCAGAAGGTTTCGTATGTAGAATACATTAACCTACAGCCTAATATCAAACAGTCTGAAGGTTATCTGTCTCGAATACATTTACATACAAACTGTATTCTGTCAGACAGTCTGAAGGTTATCTGTCTCGAATACATTTACATACAAACTGTATTCTGTCAGACAGTCTGAAGGTTATCTGTCTCGAATACATTTACATACAAACTGTATTCTGTCAGACAGTCTGAAGGTTATCTGTCTCGAATACATTTACATACAAACTGTATTCTGTCAGACAGTCTGAAGGTTATCTGTCTCGAATACATTTACATACAAACTGTATTCTGTCAGACAGTCTGAAGGTTATCTGTCTCGAATACATTTACATACAAACTGTATTCTGTCAGACAGTCTGAAGGTTATCTATCTGGAATACATTTACATACAAACAGTATTTTATCATACAGTCTGAAGGTTATCTGTCTGGAATACATTTACATACAAACTGTATTCTATCAGACAGTCTGAATGTTATCGATCTGGAATACATTTACATACAAACAATCCACAATCTGCCTGAGAGTTTTCTATCTGATAATTCATCAACCAAGAATGTTCATGTTGTGTCGACATTGTCATAGTACAATCTGCAAATTTTAAGGATTTACTGCCTCACAAACCTTACCAATCTCAATATTATTACTAACCTTCCTGATCTCAATATCATGGTGTTACTGCATCGTTAAAATGACATTATTTGTCAGATGAACAACGCTCTCTCTCTCTCTCTCTCTCTCTCTCATCACATTTAGGGAATTATCTTAATTTGGTCACGTTCATACCTTAATATAAAAGAACAATTTTTGGTATAACCTTCATACATAATCGAGCGTAAAATACTTAATGTTATGTCTAGACAGAAACAAAACACAGCACTTCAAAGTGACTTAAAAACTCCAATACTTTTAAACTCAAACTGTTTAGGAACTCACACATATAAAGTAAACACATGCATTTAAAAGATACGACTTCGAGTTTCTGGGATGAAATTTGGGCAGAGTCGAACTGCACCAGGCAGTCGCTTGTCTCAGGCAGCCACAAAGGTTCTTTCAAACAGGTGCCTGTCTCTGATATTTTACGGCTGTGCTTGTGAATACGGTTCAAAGGCTCTAAGTAGCCTGAATGCTTAAACAAAAAAGAGAATCAATCTATATATACAAACCAGGTAGTAAGAATCTATGGGTTGATAAAAAAAAAAAATATCGGCCACATATTTGGTACATACCATGTAATATCGCTCCCAGAATGAAAATTAAACTGTGAATGATGTATTCGAATCTAGATGGTCCCATGCCTGACCGAAGAGGAAACGTCCGCAGTCTAATTCCTTTGCATAGAACATGCTTTCATAATTTGTAATCCTGTTTTCAAAAATCACATCCACCGCCCAGTACGTTCCCAAGCGGGTAAGCCTCGCCCAAAAGGGGTGGGGAGCAAAGAACACTCGGGAATGATACTCCTGAAAGACATGAAAAAGCAAAGTTTATTGAATCAATTCGAAGGTATTTTCAGTTTAAGATAACGTTTACTTTAACGCAAGAAAAATACGCGACATCACCTATATTGTGACATTAATATCAAATATAAGAAGCAAAATGTAAGTTGAAATCCCAAGGAAAATAATAGGTTTTACCCATCGAAAGTGACATCACTAAAATTGCAATGGGTACACATCACATGATTACCATAGATAAGGATGTGGACATAATGAATCAAATCCATCTTAAGATAAAACTGCCCAATTGTAAAGCCACGTTAACACGATGTGTTTGTCATTTGACTGCTTACCTACCTGTTAGAATTACAAATATTTCAACAAGCGCATCTAAAAGCCAATAAGGTGTGCCTGTCATACTGGTATCGTAACAGCGCACTAACATCAATACAATGGCAAAATTCCACAATAAAATATCACAATTTATTTAAACATGGAGCATTTATTTTGCAGAAAAAAATTATAATCATAGTCCCAAGAACACGCAATATATTTATTTTTAATTTAAAAGGCGTTATTTTTTTTATCACCACAAAATTAGGATACTGTCTGATGTAAAGCTTACCTTAATAGATAGTGAATCCAGTTTTGCTCATTCTGTAGATCCTTTTTTAAATGTGTGCTTAATTAACATCCAATTGGCTGTTATTGATACCATGAGACTAAATTCACATTCTGTAAGTCATGATTAACACGAATCCCCACAATAATCCCATACAATTAAAGACAACCACCCCTCTTTTGAATAACTTTCAGGCACCGACGTTCTACCGTCGCGCTTAGCGCTCAAACCCAGACTGACTAACAAAATCTCGTCTGCAAATATTCATCTCCTAAACAGTTCCAATATTGAGCGTCGGAGCCTCAGACGAACTGTAAGCTGACTACAGATAACCGGTCTGAATAGAATAAAGTGGTACCAATCTAAAGGGGCATCCTAACACCTGCAAGAGCAGCAGCATCAGCAACAGCAGTGTCGGTAGCGGGGAATATATATATAAGACAGAGTGATGCTACCAAGCTGGTGCTTTCCATTCGCATATCCCCTACTATTTTGTTCAAATCCAATAATAAACTGACTGCCTCTGCTGTTAAAATAAACATGGCCTTTGATGTATTATGTATAATGGGCGGGCATGTCATAAGGAAGAAGATTTAAATGCTTATTACAGAATACACATCCAATGCCCATGTAACATTATATCAAGATTTTCTATTGAATGATAATATTATACATCTGGTTTTCTCTCGAATGTCAGTACAATTCTATCGACTTAATATTAGTAATTTTCGCACCTCGACCAACAGTGATTAATTTATCTGCCGATCGCTGTCCAGTTATGATTATCAAAGTCTTCAACCAGAAATAAATATTGGAACATGAAATGGTGATTATTTATTTTGGTATTGTTTGGTTAATGGTGAAATTTATTTTGGGCACTGCCCATAAAATGTAAATTTTGTTTCACTGACACGACCTACTGTCACCGCCCCCAGCTATTTAAAGATTAAAAGGGTCACATTACATAGTAGGAGGTTGGGGTGAGGTAGAGACATGAAATGGTTTGAATTTTATATCTTGGAACAACATATTCACTGCTTTAATATCAAAATTAGTATTTAAAAAATCTTCATAGAAGAAAAGGAATAGTTTTCTTAAAGGTGGTTTAGCTGGATTTATGACAAAACTGCACGCTGTTCCTTCAAAGTGCTGATTCAAAGTCACGACTCCGCGCATCAATAACATTTCCCAATAATGAGTTTGAAAACAAACATTTATACTTTCTATTCCTTCCGTTACGGTCTTCTGATTAGATATTGTCCAATAATGAACATAACTGACAACATACGTGCAATTGTAACTGCAGTGAAAGCATGTTCAATTTCTTACGATGTGCAATATAACGATTCAGATAAATCGATTGCTGTCATGGAAACGGAATAAAAGTAACGTTACTAGCCGATTAGTTTATAATGAAGACGACACATTAGTTATATGTTTCTCTTTACCTATATCCGAAAACCATATACATATTATGGAAGAATCGACCCATCTTCAATGGACACTCGACTGTAAACGCAATGTTATCGTTCTCGATTGCTTGTCAAGGTGTACGGGTCCTTAACATTAGATAAACTTGAAAAGCTGTCAGTGATCTAAACAGACTTGACAACATAAAAAATACTGTCAATGACATAAAAAGACCTAATAAAAAATTTCAATAAAATAAACAGACCTAACAAGAAAACTGTAAATGACCTAAATGACCTATAAAAAAAAAATCAACTATCTTGACCTGAAAAACTGTCAGAGATCTAAACATACCAAACGAAATTCTCAATAATCTAAATAGACCTGAAAAATCTGTCAATGATCTAAAAAAAAAAGACACGAGGAACTGTCAATCATCTAAATAAACCCGAATAAACTGTGAATGAATCAAACAGACCTAAACGAAATTATCAATAAAACAGACCTGAAAAAAAAACTGTCAACGATCGAAATAGATCTGAAAACACCGTCAGTGATCTAAAGAAACCTGAAAAACACTGCTAATGACTTGAAAAGACCTAAAACTTGTCAATAATCTAAAGAAAAGAATTTTAAAAAAAAACTTCCCATGACCTAAATAGACCTCGAAAAGATGTCAATGATAAGCATGAAAAATCTGTCAATGAACTAAAAAGACCTGAAAAAAAAATGTCAATGATCTAAACAGATCTAAAAAAAACGACAATAATCTAAAAAGATCTGAAAAAACTGTCAATGATCTAAATAAACCTGAAAACACTGTCAGTGATCTATATAGACCTGAAAAAAACTGTCATACACTTAAACAGACCGGAAAAAACTGTCAATGATCTAAACAGACCTATAAAAGTTGTCAATAATGTAAATAGACCTACAAGAATAAAAACGTCGGCCTAGAAATAGACCCCAAAAAATGTCAGTATCTTAAATAGACCTGAAAAACTATCAATGATCTAAATCCACCTAAAAAATTTTTAATAATCTAAATAGACCTAAAATAAATGTCAATGAACTAAACAGACCTCGAAAAAGTGTCAATGATCGAAACAGACCTGAAAAATGTCAATAATCTAAATGAACCTGAAAAATCTGTCGATGATCTAAACAGACTTGAAAATAAATGTCAATAATCTAAATAAACCTGAAAAATCTGTCAGTGATATAAGACCTGAAGAAACTGTCAATGATATAATTAAACCTAAACAAAATTATCAATGATCTAAAAAAAAACTTAAAAAAAAAAAGCTGCTGATTTCAACAGATCTGAAAACGCTCTCATTAATCTGAGGAGACCTGAGAAAAAAACCTCAATGATCTAATCTGACCTAAATTAAATTGTAACTAATTTAAACAGACCTGGAAAAAACTGTGATCTAAATAAACCTGAAAAAAGTGTTAATGATAAAAATATATAAAAACTATCAATGATTTAAATAGACCTGAAAAACTGTGATCTAAATAAACCTGAAAAAGTGTTAATGATAAAAATATATAAAAACTATCAATGATTTAAACAGACCTGAAAAACTGTCAATGGTCAAAACAGAATTATAATAGTTGTCATTAATCTAAATATATCTGAAAAATCTGTCAATGATTTCAATATACCTGATAAATCTGTCGTTGATCTAAATTCTTCAAACGGTAAATTTTAACGTAACGTATGCCCTTTGCTTTAACAGAATCACAAAATTAATTTATTAATGTGCGTAGAGGACATACACAGTTCATGGTGGAAATTGGTTCAGTCTTATTAAAAGATAGTGTATTCAGGTATTTTATAACAAAATGTGCAATTTGTTCCGCTCTAGGACGATGCAGTATATAAAATTACTATAGGAATCACTGTCCAATAACTATTCAAAGCTTTGAAATGTCACGCGTCTGTTTGTATTTATGACTGGTGGCTGAGGAAGTACAAAGCTTTCTTCAAGATACCCGTCCACCTGGACGAGAGGCACGTTAAACAGATTCAGCAGCATAGGATGGGTAAATAAAGTTATCTAGGACAAGAAAAACACACAAGTCAATTACCAACCAGTACAAGTAGTCAAATATAAGTTTTCCTTGGGGTTTTCTCGGGTGGGGTGGGGTGGGGTGGTGTTCTGTGATCCCTTAATATTGTTGTTATCGTACATGAAATTAATAAACGACTAAAAGCATTTGCCTAATTTCCGGGTTCTAAAATCCCTTCTGTCTACGCCATTAGCATGTATTGCTGCTTGACTGTCTTACATTCTCTACACGAGCACTGAGGACAGTTGCTTTCAGCAATTAAAAAAGTATTTAATTTACACCATTTCCGAAAGACCTTATAAATTTAAAACAGATAAAGTTTTCGTCATAATAACAGTAGCTCTCCATCACGATTCATGCATATCCGTTATGCTACAAAAGTGAACAAGAAAAGATTGAAGCAAAACACCAAGTCGACCGGAAAAGGTGCTCCAAGGGGAAACTTTACTTTTTAAAGGTTTAAAAGTTTAACCAGAAATATTTGTGATTTGGGGTGCTTAATGCCATTATTAGCATATGATAGGCTATCCATGACGGTCATTATATACATTGATGAAAACCCCGTGAAGACAATGGAAAGAACCACCAACCCACGAGAATCTACTGGCAAGCTTTCTCATATACCCACATTGGCTGCGCCAAGACTGAAACCCACGTGGACAAAGGTAAGGTGCAAGTGATATGTAAAGGCGAGCTCCAGACCACTCGGCAACCCGGGGACACCGGGGAAGTGGAAATAATAAAAGAATAATAAAGTGAAGGAATGTAAACAATGAAATTGTAGGACTGAGTGAAAGCAATGGCTAAAGAAATGAAGAGATAAAAATTATCTAACACGCCATCGTTTTGTCCGTGTTTGAGCATCTTATCGAAACTTAAAGGAAAACATCACAACAAAGAGACACTTAAGTTCTCTTTGGCATATTCTTGTGAAAACAGAATCAAAATAATATTTCCTATCTCGTCACACAAGTCAACTTGTTTTACTTCTTTTCTCTTCTGAATTTTTTAGTTCTTCTTATTCTGCTGTTTCGTTTCCTTGTCTCGTCCTCTTGAATTTCTTTTCTGTAATGTGTTCTTCATCTTCTATTTCTGCTTCTGAATGCTCCTTTGCCTTGTTTTCCTTCTACTTGGGACACTCTGAAGGCTAATATCATTTGTCCTGGCATTGGTAACAAGTGTATTTAGTTTTGTCCCTCTCTCTCTTGTATCCTGTCTTTGATGTTCCTTTTTCTTGATGATGTGGAAATTCCTGATGTCATGTTTTGTTCCTGACAGGCATACTATGTATCCTGCCTTTGTCTAGAAAGGAGTAGCCAGAAGTCTTGTTAGAAGTATACTTTCCAATTACCCTCTAAATCTTTGACGAGAAGTGCCAGCTGTATTGATTTTTCCATCTTCAAAAGATAGAAAACAGAACAGGTGTATTCTCTTAAGTCGAGGGGAGCTCTAAACATAGGAGAAAGATATAACGTAGTCAAATTGAATTTGAATCATCTACTATCATGAAACGATAAAATATTTTCAAGCAGAAACCAGAAGCCAACCGACGACGACGTTCTGTGTCACCCAACTCTTTCCAAGAAATGGCGGTAGAAGTCGCATATACGGTTTTGAAGACGGCATGTCTGGCCCATGTCCAATACCGACTAACTCCACTGGAGAAAGGGGGCAAAAAAATCAGGCAAGAAAAAATGTTGTATGGTTTTTCCTAAAGATTATTTTAACAGTGAACCTACCCAAACGGTAGCTATCAGAAAATAAGAACGACGGCTTACACTTGCACTGTTCAATTTAAACAGTTCAAGATCCAAAGGTTGTCATATCTGTGTATGTACTGTTAATAAGTTTGCCATCATTAATCTATTGGTAAACGAAAGCTAACACACACACACACACACACACACACGCGACACGGACATAAAGAAGTCAATGGAATCTTCTCGTTTCGTGGAATCGGTTTTTTCAACAGTACTTTGTAATCCACTAAGTAATGAACAAAGTTATTGACCTTCTTCCACAGAATTTGGTGCAATACTGACTACAGACGTCGTGGCATGGCAAGTCTTATAGTGTTTTAACAGTTGATCCATGACTGACCATGTTTTAACAGTTGATCCATGGCTGACCATTTGTACATTTTCAAACAAATCACCTTTTAAAGCATTTAGATACCAATCTGTTAAAATATTTATGTGGCAGAGGGTGCAATTGTTCCTTTTTCAAACAGTAAATTTACAAACATCATAATTGTGAAATATTTTTGTTATTTGTACGAACACGTTAACCACAAGCTTTAATGTTGTTATATCCAATTATCAAAAGGTTTTCTTAATAATAAAAGTAATTAGTAAAAAATAATATTTTTGCATATCATTTCTAATTAAATGCTTGTTACAAGTACCATTCTGATAATTCAAAACTATAAACCAAAAATACTGGCAACTCTGCTAGTAGTCAAAGCTTAGAGGGGCTGTAGGTCAAGAGAAAATATTAAAAGGAATGGATTTGCGAAAAGGCAACCCACATAAACTGGTATGCGTAAATCCTCATTAAGGTAAGTAGGTAATATATGCGAATTCTGAACCATTAATTAATTTAAAATACGTGAATTTAACACAGATGCTATAATGAGTCTGTATTACCTCAAACGTGAAATAAAGTTTTAAAAATGTCCACAGGTTTATCATTGTCACTCTCTATGCCCTCTAACGTGAAATGTAATGTTACTAATTTCCATGTATTTAAAAGTATGGGGTTATTATGACATCTAATGGGAAATGTAATGTAAGAACTACACTTACTAACCAAAACACAGTTTGGAGTGACCAACCCTCAGTTATCTACGATCCAAAACCCAGTACTTTCCTATTCAGCACACACTCCATACTATCAGTGCTCCAGTTGGAGGGACCATGAACCAGTTTTCTACTATCCATCACACAGTTGTCTACTATCCAAAGCTCACTATACCATCATCAAGCCGTTTAAAGTGATCATGAGCGAGAAAATCCTATTCAACACCCAGTTATCTACTTTCTAACGCGTCGCTTGAAATGACCATTACCAAATTATTTACTATTCATCACTCAGCTTATGCAATATCCAGCACCGCACTTTACCATCAACACGCCGTCTGGAGTGATCAACACCTAGTTATTTACCATCGAGCATCCAGTTACCTACTATCCTACACTCACACTATATCATCAATACGTCGACAGAACGACCAATACCCTACACTTACCATCTAATACGCTGTTAAAGAGGCCAACCCTCGCTTATATACTATCTAACATCCTCACATTTACCAGCCAATAAAAAGTGATATGAATATGCAGATACTATAGTTAAGAACACACAAATATGCTATCACTCAAAATTACATGATGTAAAAGAAGAGGAATGAAATCACAGATACACTATTAGACACAAACATGATAAGAAAACTTGTACATACTATAGCCACACATATATGTATATACTATCACTCAGGAAGGAAAGGGTGGTTCCGTGATATGCAAACCTGACACTCTGGACATCTTCAACGATATAGGCAAATGACAGAAGTTGATGCCCATCACAACACTGGTTCATGGATCGTTCGTATTTGGACATGTGGTTGCAAGACAAGTATTTGTTGAATGGAGCGGATGTACGCCTGGTACTGAATCGAAGTAGTACCGTGCTCCGTTTGATGGCTAATGTTAACAAGGGCAACACAAGCATCGAATAAGCCAGATTTCACGTGATCTGTGTGGATGTCTTACTAAAAGTGGGTAACGAGATTATACAAACTCGCTGGAGAACGACAGCCAAGTATCCCCTATTATGAGTGTAAGTGAAAACTTCCACTACTGCCTTTGGACTCAGATCCAACATCGTGTTTTCCAAGGACAGCTACCAAAACGTTTGCTCATTGGCATCGTCAGCAACGCGGCCATCAACCGGGGTCTCGATCTAACCCCTTTCGTGTTCCAGCGCTTCAAGGTCTTCAAGAAAGAACTCACCCCAGATAGTCATACGTTGTGGACTTGACCTTTTGAACTTAAGTTTGCCCAGGAAAATTACTTGAGATCTTACCTGACACTGTCTGAAGTCACATGGTAGTGATATCAATATCAGCCACGGTATTTCGTACGACGATTAAACAGGATGTTTTGATGGGATTCGATTTCATTCCAGACCAAGGCAGCGATGAGGGACATTTCCACTCTTTTAAATCAGGACATTTCCGTGAAGAACGTCAGTCTGCAGTGGCTCTAGCAAAGACAATGAACGTAATCTTGCATGCAGAATTTGACAATACTTTGGAAATTAATAGCTTGAGACCAGCTTATCCCATACTATTAAAAAAGATGGTACACGAACTAATGGAGAGAGCTGACGAGGACGTTTTCTATCAAGAACAACATCAGTCAAATACCACAAGTAAAGAACACAAAATTACAGTCAGAATGTCATAAAAAAAACAACACGAGTCTACTGCTATGCTTGTGACTTGGCTGTAAAACATTACAAGCATAGAACAGTGTCATGGATATCAAATCGATCGTTCTAGTCAAAAACAACACAACAGTTTGCAGATAAGTTCAAAAGACAAGTTGGAAGAGTATCTAGTGGATGAAATGGACCTTATTCCAGAGGAGAAGATTTTGTAAAAGGTGGTATAAAGACTCGTGTTATAATTCTTTAACTCCATTGACTTTGCTGAAGGCGAAACGCATCGAAGGTCTTTGCAACGGATTATGGAAACTACCCGTTCATCGGCATACTTATTAGGTATTTTCAAAGATGAACTCGATACTTATCATTGCCTGTGAGACATATAATGGATACCTCTGAGCTTCATTAATTCCTGCCTCACAGTTTGTACACAACTTCTTAAAATCTTGTCTTGTGTGCTTAAGAGAAACTTCTACATCGAAAACCTAGAGACGTTCAAGCCTATGTCATCAACACAGACGACAATCATGGTCCAAGAAAGAACCCATTGGGTAGCCGTCTACTTTCTCGATTCTTATCCATTACCTCGTCTGGAACAAATTACTGACTTTATTAGAATAAAATGTTGTATCTACTTAATTCAATAATATCAGATTTTATGATCTTATTTGCGAAAATTCCTTAACGTTTGGAAAAAAGCCAAGAACAAATCTGGACTCCTCCGTGGTATTTTATATATTAGATTATCGTGTGCAGAGCCATTTAACAGCGTTATCATCAGCAAGGTGCAGAACCTGAAGTCCACCGGAGCTAATTAAACAAAAAAAATGTTGATTTGGAAACAATTGTGGTTTCATGATTTTATTTTAAAACAATAATTCATTTATAATCATGCCATTTCACATTCTCTCTATCGATTGTTGTAGAAGCAATGTTTTCCTTCATATCAGCGTTTCTCACATATTTGTAACAGTATGCAACTATAAATACTCCTATCGTTTTCGTTGGAGAGCAAGGTTTCAGTCATTAGAGTCAGAGTGCTGGATATTATGTATTGCGTGTTTCATTGTATATATAAAAAGTAGGTGTTGGATAGTATATCAAACTTTGGATGTTGGATAATACATAAAAAACCGGTTGTTGGATTGTACTCAAAAAGAGGTGTTGGATAGTATATCAAAAATTGGTTGATGGATAGTAATCACAAACTGAGTGTTGGAGATTATATGAAAATGTGGGTTTTACATAGTATAATAAAATTTGGATAGTATTTTAAAAAATCGGGTGCTGGATAGTTTACCAAACAAAGTGAGGAATAGTATATGAAAAAGCAGGTGTTGGATAGTAATAATAGAGCAGTTTTTGATAGTATATCAAAAGGTGGGTTCTAGAAAGAGTATATCGAAACCTTGATGCTGAATAGAGTATAAAAAGTAGGTGCTGGATGGTATATTCAAACGTGGGTGGTGGATAGTAATGAACAAGTATGTGTGGGATAGTAATCAAAACGTGACGAATAAATGATCAAAAAGTATGTGTTGGATAGTATCTAAAATATGTAACGTTACATTTCCCGTAGTCCCCTATAAATGGTTCAATATGGAAACAGACTACAACGTAATGCTAAATTCCCGTTGAGCCCTATTGTGTCTTTCCGATGTTAATTTCATGTAAAATCTTCAAGTGTCGCTACCATGTCAGATTTTTATAAGATGCGCGGTAATGTCCAATACCAGTTTGTCTCGATAGTGTCGCTCTGCGCTATGTTTGTTTATAGTTTGTCTCCACAGAGTCGGCCTACATTAACGATGTACATTTTACAGAATTGTATGGCTGGAAATTCGCAAAGACTTGGTGTAAATGTGCCAGAAACTTTTGCCATCCTATCTATCTATAACGCAACAAACGATGCATTTGGAATCTCAACCACTGCTGATCATGTACTTCTTGCCAAGAAGTTGAGAAGAAAGAAAAATGCCGCTAAAATTGATTACGCAGTCGAATACGTATATGTTCTGTTTAATTAAAACATAGTTCAAAATGTGATGAATATTTTCCAACAAATCTTTGATTAAGCACAATTAAGAAATTATATGTAGTTTATGATAATAACTGTGTCTAAATCATGTATAAATATAATATTTTAAAAAATTGATAAAAAAGTTTAAGTTTACTTAATGACAACACATATCTGTCGTACTGATTTTACTATTCAAACATACTAGGATTCGTCATTTATAGCATGTGTAGTTCAAACCAACAACATTTTCAACCCCCCCCCCAACAAATAACATATTTATATAAATACATATCATTAACCTTATTTTTTAAAATCTGAGCATATATAGTTCTAACCAAAGAATATTATTTTTAAAAAAAGAACACATGGGGAAGTATTGTGAATGTGGAATCTAGTAGTGAAGGTTGTCGCGAAGGGTTATATTGCAACATACGGTCGCAACAGACCCTTGGAGATGTATATAAGGAGAGAACTGAGCAGTTAATTCATTCCTAATTTTTGTTTTATGTGTTATTGTGTAAATATCAGTCAGCCGATGTGTTTAATGTTGTGTTTAGATATAATTTGAGGGGAGACATTTACTTGGATTATTCAGTGGAATTACAAAATGCTCACTGGACTAAAATATTATTCTGGAATTACTGTGACTATATGCAAATTAATTCTGGGCAATGCCATTGTGATACATGAACACTGTTGGCTCATTAGAACATTCGAGGACCCGGAATTCATTCGGAACACTATATTTTTTTGGACTTGTGTAGATCCTTTTAGGATTATTTGGATTTATTAGATAACATTGTAAGTTCATCTTAAATATTTATTTTATAATTTAGAGATATTATTTGTTAGAAGTTTTGCAAAACAAATTTTGGTTTTACTTCTTCATGTTACTTTGTTTGTAACAACTGAGTTGTAACAAAGTACAGATAACGAATACTTGGGTACTAGCACTAGAAATCTAAAGCCCATCATCATGCCCCTATCTTTCACTCATTTTTCGTGCCCACTTTATCAGCCAACACAACAACCTCAAGTCCTGTATGACCCATGTTCAATCTGTAGACCAATGTGCAGATCTCAGGAGAAAATGGCGAAATCCGCGTTCCCGCGCTGACTCTTTAAATCAAGCGAATATGTTGTTTCTATTTTTCTCCCTCTAGAACCTGTTAAAATTACCAGGTTTAAAATATCATGATATACGTGTTAAAATTACCAGGTTTAAAATATCATGATGCAAACAACATCGTTAAGCAGTTGTAAAATTAAAGTATCTACTCCTCTCCCTCCTCCACAACCACCGAAAGATATAGTTTTACTTCTGTTTATAGTAAGGTAGTGAGTGTCAGTGCTTGTTTCATTTTCATCAACTTTTTAAACGTAACTACGTTATGTACATAAGCCTCGCTAAGCCGTCTATCATACCAAAATATTTTTATTTTACTTCTTTTTCTCTGTTCCAGGCTTATATTTGGGTTTCTACTGCACAGCGATGAAGCCAAAATATACTGGATGACCGAAGCTATCCCACTCCAAAATCGCCCCACCCCAATCCTAAGGAATGAACCAAAAGTCTCAGACTGTCTAAGACACTTGTAAAGTTATACACGAGCCTGGAAAAAATTCGATCTGAAGTAGTATTCAGAGGAATTGTGCTACATTACGTACCATGTACACTCTAAGACAGGTATGCATGTAAGGACGGTATCAAAATGTTCCCAATATCTCCACCACCACCACCACCCCCCCTCCCCACCAAAAACCCTGCAACAATTACGGTTAAAAAGTTACAATATATTACTTCTCGCATACGGCACATCCAGGATGATCCTTCTGTCATATCCACGCTCTTTATCAGGGACAGGTGAAGGTCGGGTAAAGATTAACTTATTCATCTAATAATGGGCGTTTCAACAATTAGCGAAAAATGTAATGTTTAATTACACTGTAGATTAACATACATAAAGCTGTGCGCTCTTTAGCTATTACTAATTCAGAAACAGACGAAAACAGTGACGTGCAGAAGTGAACCTTAGTCATATGTAAAGCAAAAAAAAAAAAAAAAAAGTAGCCGAATATTTCAAACCTGCGACCCCTTTCATGCACACTAATACTTTAACTATTCCCACCACACCACACCATGCCATCCATATCTGTTTCTTCTCAAATTCAAACACAGTATTTCGTTCTTCATTAATACTCTCGGTAATCCAGATAAAAACCTATGAATCAGGCACCATGCAACTGACTAAAATGTATTGTTCCATAACCTCACCGAGTCGAAATAAACACACTCCGTGGGCGATGCTCTCAGTACGATTCTCATGCGTTATAACAAAATACTTTATCTTCTGATTCACATGATGACATTATTCGGTGACTAATAATTATGTAACAACTGGACCCCTTACTATGTCTACTTTACAACCAGTAATAGATGAAGTTATGTTATTTCCGAATACAGTGTCTTTGATATGACTCAGGAGAGAGTTAACTAACGGAAGGTGACGATGAGAAAGATGCATCATGAGTGGCATTTGAAAAAGTATCTAGTTTATAATATATAAAATTCGACCCTTTTCAAAGCCGATATTGCCCACTGCTTACGGAAACCATGGAGATGCTAGTGGAGATGCGGTAGCTGCATCACCGGCCACAGATTGCTGAAACAAGTTCACTTTCCAGTTTACATTTAGATCTTTTTCAGAAACGGTCATCCCTATAGTACCAGAAACTACAATTTTAAACTTCATTCGATCGATACATCAAGATCGAGTGAGAGAAAGAAACATTAGTACCTTAAAGTACATTTGCCTTAGATCGATTTATATATCGAGATCGAGAGTACCTGAAACTGCATTTACCTTAGATCGATTGATATATCAAGATCGAGAGTACCTGAAACTACATTTACCTTAGATAGATTGATATATCTAGATCGAGAATACCTGAAACTACATTTACCTTGGAGAGAGAGAGAGAGAGACAGAGACAGAGAGAGACAGAGAGGCAGACAGACAGACAGACAGAGAGAGAAACATTAGTACCTGAAACTACATTTACCTTCGATCTATGAATGAAGCCACAATTACCTTCTATACATGGGGCAGCGGGGTGGGTGATGATTTTGTGGTAATATTTTGTAACGGAATTATTTTTTCCACTACATTACCGTGTTTGCGTAAGCAAAAGTGTAACTCGTTTCATACCGCAGGGCTGTCTTAAAACTACATATATTTCTTACTGCATGTATAAGGTCCATTCCGTTGTTTCTATCTTTACTGCCCATCAAAACACCAAAATTCAGGCACGAAGCAGTTTTCGAAAAGAACGAGAAAAAAAAAAAAACCACCAAAAACAATGCCATTACATCGTTCTTCTCGGAAAGAAGAAAATGAGGTATAACTATGTGTGCAAAAAACATGTAATATAGAAAAATAAGTCCAATTCAGTCCTATGAAGATTAGGGAGCAGCAACAACAGGCTGGATCTTAGGATTATAAAATACCTCAGGCGGTGAACATCATCTCCTTGAGGTTTTCGATTATCAAAAAGCCGTTCCTGGCGTAAATACTAAAGGAAGATCCAGAATATCGTTTCTTGGGGGCGTAAGCATGTACGTGAGGGATCTGTGAAAAGAGACCCCTCGTTTCCAGGGTGTAATTTCAACAATCTCTCTTACAAAATAAAAATACTATTATGCTCTTAAACGAAATATCTCGGTTATTTTGCGCTCATGGGGGGAGGGGAGGAGGGGACTGCACTTCCCTAGCCCCTCCCAATCTCCCTATAGCAGATGCTTCAAGATACTCACAAAAATGAGTATTTTTGAGAATCGGATTTTTTTTTCGATTTTTTTTTTTTTTTTTCGATTGTCACCTTCAAAGACGATTGACATTATACCATGGTATCCGAAAATATTTTAGTTCCGGAGCACGAAACTTCCTTACCTTCCAGAGATCTCCTATGCTGATAGCGTTGATTTACCTGGTGCACATGCACTGTCCCAATAAGTCGAATTGTTGAGAAATAATCCTGTTTTCCTCAATATTTGAACTGAATGAGGAAACGTGAGTAAACACTCCCACCATCAGTTAATGTTGCAGAAATAAAATACGCATCGAACGATCCCAAACAGTAATTATTTAAACTTTTAGTCCAACAGGTCAGATAATATTCACATCGTATGTAGTCCCTTCCCACGCCAATATGTACAAGATATATGAAGTGGTATTGTCTGCAGCGCAACATGAAATTAGTTTTTCAAGCAGGTCCAACTGTTTTGGGGGTACGTCAGGTATATTTTTAGGTGTGATGCAACCCCCTCATCCTACGCTAAAGGAACCCAAAATTACCACAAAATAACGTCTTTCAAAGACAAAATTAGCTCCTCTAACATGTACGGACTTGCATCGGCCTATTGTGTATTGTGAAATCGATGAGGCTGTGTATAATACCTAACTCTGTGTGTGTGTGTGTGTGTGTGTGCGTGTGTGTGTGTGTGTGTATATATATATATATATATATATATATATATACACACACACACACACCACTGCTAATTGTATCTAACTGCTAATTGTACACGTACATGACGTACTTTCTTTATCATGAAAAACAAATATCCCACTTCAATCAGATATTTTCACTATCCCACTAAATGAGAAATCCCTTGCATTGTTTCTGCTGCCGCCACAACAACATGAACGCCAAAAAACAGCAGTAACTGTTAACACTACTGTGATAACAGGAACCGTTGCAACTGATTTAACTATTACGTACACACGAGATTACATTCGTTAAACAGTAGTTTATATATATATATATATATATATATATATATATATAGAGAGAGAGAGAGAGAGAGAGAGAGAGAGAGAGAGAGA